>APFE030843136.1:64354-94214 GCA_000404065.3 Pinus taeda | reverse complement strand
ACATTCTAGAATAATATTATTATTTAATATCTTAAATTAATAATTATTTTATTCTAATTTTATTCTAATTTTATAACCTATGATAAAAAAGTATTTTTGGATCATCTAACAGTTTGGAAGTAGCGGTCAATATGTTCATTTCTCATTTACTCTTTGTAGATGGCATCTTACTTTTCAACAATGGGAACATACTCTGAAATAAAGCAACTCAAGAGGATTCTTGAGTTGTTCATGAAGGCCACCAGAATGCAAGTGAATTACAGGAAATCTCAATTGACTCTAGAAGGATTCAACAGACACGAGATAAGCCAAATTCCATCAGTCCTACCCTTTGATGTGCACAAATTCGATGATCCTTTCAAGTATCTGGGGTTTTGGCTGAAACCAAATGCTTATAGGAAACAAGATTGGAACTGGCTGCTAGCAAAAATAGAAGCTAGAATTACTCATTGGAGCTACAAGTGGCTCTCTAGAGCAAGAAGGCTGACCCTAATCAAATCTATTCTATTAGAGATTCCGGTATACTGGGCAACTTTGACATGGGTACCTAAAGGCATTCTGGAAAAGATAAAAAGGATTTTTAGCAGGTTTCTCTGGGTAGGGTCAAAGGAGGAATTAGTGCTTCCTTAAGTTGCTTGGGAGAAAGTGGCAAGACCAAAAGACTAGGGAGGGTGGGGGATTAAATACCTCACAGCTTTTGGTCCTTCACTGGCAGCTAAATCAGGGTGGAGAATAATTAAAATGGAAAATCTATGGACAACAGTGGTAAAAAGGAAATACATAGACCCGGTCCCTTTAGAAGATTGGATAAGAAATCCCAACAAGAAAGGAGGAAATGTTTCAGTGGTTTGGAAGGCTACCATAGATGCTTTCAAGATTATTGAGCAAGGTCTGTCTTGGTAGATTGGGGATGGGGCAAATCTTCGAATAGGGAAGGACCTGTGGGTGGGCTGTAATGAAAATTATGCTCTATCCCCAGACCTTATTAGACATCTTGAATCCAAAGGAATACTTTTCCTTAACCAGGCAGAGAAACAGGGTCACTCAACAATTTGGGGTCAAGCGTGGAAGTTAGGAGAGGAGCTGGATCTCTTACCCCAATGGTGGAACGATTGGAAGGCATATACCCTCGAACTCTCTAGGTCAAATGTAAGACTGAAAGACAAGCCAGATCAATTGGTGTGGGCCCATGGAGAATCAAGATCATACTCCCCTAAATTCGGGTATAAATTCCTCATGTCTAAGAAAGGCTAGGGAGAACCAGAATGGTGGGCCAAGCTTTTGTGGAAGTTAAAATTCCCTGCTAAAGCCAGACTTTTTTTTCTAGTGCATTCTCAAGCGAAAGGTCCCTACATGGGACATCCTTCAATCCAGATATATGTCAGGTTTGGGGAGATGCCCACTATGTAAAAATGAATTTGAAACAATAAGGCATCTTTTTATAGATTGTCCTTTTATTAAAAAAGTGTAGCTAGAGGCTGGGAAGCTCATCCAAAAGAATGTAGTCTGGGAAGGGGAAATTTTCTCAGATATTTGGCATAAATGGTGGCATCTATATCCAGAAGGGACCTTGCGGAATTTACCTCCCATCATAGCATGGGGCATCTGGATAGCCAAAAACAGGAGAATTTTCTTGGATAAGGATACCCTTTGCGAGACAATTGCTATACAATGCACTTCTATTTTCACAAGTATTCCCAAATTAGAAGAGGAGAGGACCCCTAGATAGGTTAGAGAGGAACAAATTAAGGAAGGAATACCTTGGGCATATTTTGATGGGGCATCCCAGAACAATAGAGTAGGAGCAGGTTTCGTCATTCACATCAATGAAAATCAGAACCTAAAAGCCTCTGTGGGTTTAGGCGATGGCACAAATAATTTCGCGGAACTATCTGCTCTAAAACTTCTCTTATGCTGGCTTATCCACAGGAACAACTTCACAGTTCAGATTTTTGGGGATTCTTTGAATGTTATAAAATGGTCCAATGGGCAAAGTAGATGTCAAAATTATATTTTGTTACCTTTATTAGAAGAGATTATGCAGTTAAATATTTCTTTTAATGTTTTCTCTCTATGCGACATCTACAGGGAACACAATGATACAACAAACAGGGTTTCTAAAGAGGGTCTGCAACAAGATATGGGCCTTTGGAGAATAGTGGAGGAGAGCCATGGAGAGATCCATGCCTCGGATCAGCCTCCTTACACTTAGATTGATTACTTTTTGGACTCTGCAGGCTATGAAAATCCGGTTTTTGTTTTACAGTTGATATGGTTTTTATTAAACTGTTTTTAGTCCTGAATGAATTTTGTATCTATTTTCTGTTTGGGTTGTTTTCCTCGGTGAGGGGACCCGGAAATAGATGCAATGATTTTGTTTATATATGGAGACTTTCAGCATATGGAAAACTGGTAATTATGCTATGACTGATCCTGAGACGGGCGTTGTTTTCCTCTATTTAGAGGAGGCTCACGGTTTCAGATCAGGGGTACCATATTTTTCTCAATTTTGGACAAGAAGGGCAGTCTTCTTGTAGAGCTCTATGATTATTAAATCATACAACAATTTGAATGCTCCGGCATATACTTTGTAACTTTTTATTCTGTTTATAAAAAGTTCAATTTTTTTCTTTGGAAAAAGAAAAAAGAAAAATTAATGTCGGCTATAATTTAAAAAAAATATGTTGTATAGAAATTAGAAGTAAAAAAAATGTGTCAATCAAATGTTTAAACCTTATACTTTTCAAAAATATTTCAACAAGAGATTTAAATAAACTATTTGAAGATATATATATCTATATATAGAAAAAAATAATAAGTTTTTAATGAATGAAATTTTATTTAGTCCTATATATATATTTTATTTAGCATTCAAAAATACAATTTAAACAATGAAAAATAAAGCATTGTATTTTAGACTCTAAAAAAATTTGCACATGAAGAAATTTGATCCCTCTCCACTCATGTTAGATCCGTAATTAAGATGGATCTATGTTGGTTAATAATTAGTTCATCATTAGTTAATCCTATTTAAATAACATACTAAATATTTATTAATACTAACCCATATGGATTTTGTTTATAGACCTAATGAATTGGTTGTGTCATACAAGTGCAGATAAGTGCTTGTTATGTTGTAAGGTGTTTCCCTCTAAAAATAATTCTCCTCTCAGATTACTTGTACATTCATGTGCCCTTGATTGATTTGTTAGATGATTAAAATGGTTTGAGCCATCCGATTCATTCAACCGATATTAGTTACAAATTTAGTTATAAGACTCGCGACGCAGGAAGAAGGCAAGGGGTATCTGTCCAATCATCTTCATCCCAGGTTGTGCCAACAAGAAAACAACAATGGCGTCAAAGGTGCTTATGTTTGTCATCTTCATTTTCGATCTCATTGCTTTCGACTTCACAGTGGCCGCAGAGCCAGGAGGAGCACTGGAGTCGTGACTCCCGACGAGTATGATGAGGCAACTTGTTGCGTGTATAATCAAAAATCTGTACTTGGTACGGAGTCAGGGCATTTCTGTTTCTTCTAGTGAGTCAGGCTCTTGTCCTAGCCTTCACCACGTGCCTTTGTTGCAGAAGCGTTCTCACCCCTCGCGGATCTCGCACATGGGAGATCATAATATTCTTTATTCACTAGATAACATTCTTGATTTCCGAGGCGTGCTTCGTAGCAGGGGTGGTGAGAAATGCCTACCATACAAAATAGAGGGGTGGATTTGGTATGGGTGACCTGTCTTGTGAGACGCTGCAATAAGGGGTATTTGCTATCGAAGCCACTTTCATTGTATTTACTTTGATTCTAACCCTCTTTTACTTCACATGTTATACCAAGGCAAAACAAGATCATGGAAACCCTTTACTGAAGTAAATCCTCGCCGAGTATTTCTACAGTGGAGATTTCTTTTGTTTGTATTACGCCTTTAGGTAGAATTTTGCAGCCATTGAAATGACTGTTGTATTCTTCACCTTTTTCTTTAGTTTCTGCCAAGATCTATTGATTGTCAAAATGGATTGATGTCTTTCTAAAGGGAATTTCTCAGAGGTTGTTGTGGGTACTTATTCTTACTGGACATATATATCTATATATATTTATAAAATGGATTGCAAATTTAAAAAAAAGGACTCACGATGCAAAACGGTTAGATGGGCAGACAAAATTCACTTCTTTTTTCTCGGAACCGATACTGAATATGGGAAATATCGACCATTACCATTCACTTTACAATGTCAATCATTGTTCTGGGACAAGCGAATGTGGATTTACATATCAGGATGGGTATTTGTCTGATGGATTTGTTCATTCTTGCAATAATGCACGCGAGAGGAAGAAAGGTGCATGTGGGGTCAAATCACATCCTTGTAAGCCAAAATTATTCCTTCAATTCTCAATCTCACCGGTAGTATATGTTGGCCTTTGGTAGATTTGGATTTGTTGTGATTGATTGATGGCTTGGTTTCATTAGTCGGGTTTTGTGGCTATGTTATTGTTTGATTACAACCAACACATCACAAACCTATATGGCCTCTAGTTTGATATGGTCCTTAAGGTTTCATATCTCAGATTCCATAGTGATTTTTGTTTTAACTCTGTTTATCAACCTAGATACATACTCCAGGTTTAAATGATTTGTAATAATGCCTTTATTCAATGTGCCCAAAGGTTTCTTGGTTTAAATGCTCAGTATTACTAGCCATATTCATTGTGCCCTATATACCCTATGTATTGAAGGCCATATTCAAATTGCCCAATGCATCCCATATTTTTTTGGCCAGAGTTCGGGACTAATTTCCCTTCAATCCTACTATCCAACTACTAGAAGAGAGGATTCCCAAGTTAGAGGTTAAATGAAATGTCCCAATGTACCATTCCTTTGGGAACAAAATGTGGGTCAATGATGGAATTGCTAAACCACAACCTAGCTGATACTTAATTCATCCTCTTAATCCATTGTTATGGATTTCCCAACTCCCACATGGGCTCTAAATCTCTGGCTTCTCTTCTACAATAGCCAGGTTGCAAAGCACCTCTCTTCTCTTCTTTCAATAGCCTTGATGGTTACAAAGGGGTTTTCTTCTCTATGTGCAATAGTCTCCACTCCAGGTGTAAATCAGGATATAAAACACTATGTTGGGCTCTGAAAGTATTTCCCTTGCATGTAATAATTGTGATACACGTGGTTTGTAGAGCATTATTTGTATTAAAAAAATTGTCAGTCCAGAAGTTAGCTTTAGTTGCAAGTCCCAGATTAATGTGATAACATGTTCATTCACTTTGGTCTTTAATATCAATGACAGTTTATGTGCCATACCTTGTGGACCACCTTTGACTCTGCTATACCCTGTGAGGTTCTGTGACCTATGGTTATTTTTCATGTGATGTTATAAACTATCTAGACTATGGAATAGCTCTATATTGGATTAAGTTCAACATTAATACTCCTCTCTTTCTTTTATGCTTAGCCACTAGTATAAAGCACCTTGCTTATTTTTATGCAATAAATCCTGCACTAGCGAGTTTTTTAAATATCTAAATCATGATTCCATGGTTGTTCGAGTTCTACCAATGGGGAACTCTGCCCTGACCTTTTTGAATTGACCCAAACCTTAAAAAAAATGAATGGATCTAAGAAAGTGTGTTTAATATTTTGTCAAATTCTAGCATAGTTTGCTAGAAATGAGGCATGTAATTCCTGAACTATCTGTAAAGCACTTCTATTAGTACAATAATGAGATGATAAAGCTTTAGTTTATGTTCTTTTCATTTGGTTTCTTTAATTTTTTTTTTAACTAGATATGGGTGTAAATGTGCAGGCGTTCCATGGTCGGAGGAAGAGCATAGGATGTCCTTATATGGACTGGAGAAGCTTGGGAAGGGTGATCGAAGAGAGATATCTAGGAATTCTGTGACGACTAGAACACCTACACAAGTAGCCAGCCATGCCCAAAAGTATTTTCTATGGCAAATTAATCTTAATAAAAGAAAGCATCGATCCAGTCTCTTTGATATGTGTCCTCGTGATTCCTATGTAAATATCTGATCATTCATTCATTCATCTTAACCCTTAGATCTGGAACTAACCATTGTGTTTTATTATGGAAAGGAACTTTCTATTTTAACTAATTTTCTTCTGTTGCGGGTCACAAGCTCCCTTCACAGAGAAGATTCATCAGGAAACCTTTATGAATTTTCGCCAAATCATTCAGCTTTGGGGGTATTGCCTAATTTAGAACTATATTCATTTGGTGTTTCTCCAACTTTATCTCTAGGAAGATCCCTGCAACTAGTGGAATCAGTTCTTGAAGAGAAAGCAACCCATTATCGTCTTATGAACTCAGAAGAAGATACATCTAGTATGTCGAGTAATACTGATGCACCTGCCAAGGAAAAAATCCCATGGCCAAGTAGTGGACCACAAAAGTTTCAGCGGTCGCTATGGCCAAAATTGGAGTTGATGACATCTAGTAATGCTAGTTCAAGTAAAGAAAATGGAATGTAGACAATGGTTGCTGGCATGCCTGTACATTGTGAGGAAAATACAGATTTGAGTCTTAACATTTCACTTCCTTCAATAAATACAAGTCTAAATTCCAATGGAAGCCTCAACAGTGCGATTAGAGTAGTCTGATATTACCGCATCTTGATAATTAAACTCTAAGATCACTGCATAACAGATAATTAGTCAACTGATCCATAGTCAGAGTTGTTGTCCTCTTTGTATATATATACATTTTATTATTTCTAGATATGCTCAATTATGAACAATGAACTTGTATATGTTTACTTCACTCTTGAGCATTATTGAATATATCGATGAGCAAAAGCTATTATGAAGTCTTACAACATTGCAATGTAGCTTGGTGAATCCATTTCAAATTCTTGGAAATAAATAGATATGTGTAGCTTCATTCCTATTTTCTAACTTATGGTTTTGTATATTTGCATATCAATAAAAATTGAAGGGCTTAAGCATATTGATGAGAATTGAAGAACTTAGTAATCTTTGTAATGAACTTTGTCAGGATATTATCCACTATTATGAGAGAGTTGACTTTCATGGTAATCATTGAAACATTGCAAAGTTTCTTCCCGTAAGATATGATTCACTAGTTTGAGAGAGTTAACTTTTATGGCAATCATTTAAACATTCCAAAGTTTCTTCCCATAATCTTGGAAAAGAGTTGAGTTTCATAGTGAACATTAAAACATTCCCAAGTTTCTTCACATCATTTTGGAAGGTTCTTAACTACTAGTAGGTATTTTCACATAGACATCCATATAGAAAAAACATAGGATCCAGATAGCTGAGAAATGTCAAAGATATGGTAATAGGACTCATGTTGAAATGTCTCTTCTGGAGGATGTTCTAGTGAAGTTTTCCCACGGTATCATACCTGTGTAGGAATTCTCTTTGAAGGAGATAATTTTTCCTTGAATCAATGCTATAAAATGTGTTAGTAGAGGAAGTTAACGACTATTCATATTGATTGGAAGATGTTTTGGTGAAGTTTTCCCGCATTATCACACCTTTGTGTGGATTCTCTATGCAACAAAATGTGTTAGCAGGGTAGTGGAGGAAGTTAAGAGTTATTCATATTGATTGGATTCGGGTTAGGTAAGTTTCATAATGGATGGATGGATTACACTGATGTATTAATAGGATAATGAAAGAAATTAATGGTTGTTCATATTGATTGGATTAGGGTAGTTGCAAAAGGGATGGAGAATATTGTAAGATATTTGGATAGATTAATTAGATTAGGGTAGTTGTAGAAAGGAATGGATGGAATACAATGATTTGTTAATATGGTATTGGAAGATATTAATGATTTGTTAATAGGGTATTGGAAGAGATTACGAAAATAAAAAAATAAAAAAATTGTAGTTACAATGTTGTTCAATATAATCCAACCATGCCAATGGGGTCAATCTTGTCCAAAGTGTCTGAATCACTTGGGTGTCCACTAGGCTTATGGACTAAATTTTTTTTATCTCTTGAAACCCTTAGCTAGGGAAAAAAGATTCATCGTCTAAAAAAATAAAGAGGGCCAACATTTATGCTGAATCTACCTAGGATGATTTTCATTTTCACATTTATGTTATTTTTTTCAAATGTCATTTTTTAGGTTCTCAATCGCTTCATATCATGAATGGGCTACCAGCTGCAATTAATTTTCCTTGTGTTTTTGTGGCCAATTTTTTTTCTTCTTGTTTTCATGGAGATGTCTTCTTGTTTGATATTATTCAATGTGCCTCTTGAATATATTGCAAACTAGAAAAGGCACCGATGTTTTTACTCGATAATCCAGATTCAAATGAAAGTTTTATTTTATGATATGAAGGGCTTTGTCATGATTCACCAAGGCCATTAAGATATTTATCTCCCTCTCTCTCTCTCTCTCTCTCATACACACACACACACACACGTGCATATGCATTTAAGCACTATTTGTTGTTTAAACCTAATTAAATTGAAATTTTAGTGTGATGAGATTGGTAATTGACGCATTCTAGTGAAGTTTTAGAACATACATCATCTAGAGGATTTTGGATTTAATGCATTTGTCCATGTCATTTGCTTCACCTTAATAATGTTTCAGAAATTTTTGTATTTTTATGGATAGAAAATGGACTTTATGTTTGAATTTGTCTATTTATTACTCATGAATGGCATAAAATATGTAGTCTACTTCAATAGATGCCTTCACCCAAAAATATTGGTCCATTGCATCATTCTTAGTGGTCAGTGTAGCTTAATTTTAATGTAGATGTTTTCATATTAGGAACCCATGAGTTTGTATCATTATGAGAGTTGTTTGGACTCTTTGAGAATGATGACATGCAATTTTCAGTCATTAGGCGGTGCTTCTTCCTCTCATAGGATATACAAGTTACAAGTAACCCCTTATAGTGGCACATGTGGACCATAAGCTCATAAAATCGAGTTCTAGCTATTATTGGGTTACTCAAAGAAATCCACTTGCATTACTTTTTGTTTTGTAGATTTTTTTCAAGAGAGACATGGCCAATGAAAAGTGCAACAACCTAGTCTTCTAACTACTTTAGAAAACCTTTAAAATATTCCTTAATATGGAAAAACATATCTCGAAAACGAAACCCATACTCAGTGCTAGACCTCAAAGGTATTTTAGTGCACATAGAACACCACCCTAAAAATCCTATACTTTTAATCACAAAAATAAAATTGTGACAACATGTTGGAATTGACATAAAAAATGACTCAAAATGCACATACATTATCTTGAATCCCTTCTAACAAAAACTATTATCAATTGCATTGTTAATCGAAGGTAATATGAGATTATTTGTGCTATGAAATATCTGATTTAAATCATTCACTTATAACAATTTGGAATGGTGCATCTCCAGAGCATTTTTATAAATCCTTTGGAGTTAAGGTGTTGTGCATTACCTTCATTTTGAACATATTCTCAAATATTGGCTTGGTTAGAATCCCCCTAAAACATAACATATGATAAAGAAGAAATGTCATTAAAGAAACAAAATTTTATAAAAAATGTGATTATTTCTTCTATGCTACTGCCTTATGGCATTTCCTTTGCAACATCTGGTGCAAATGCTAATTAGTTTCACTAAAAGGAAAAAACTCATACAGCGAGAGTGGAGAAACGCATACGCGAGTGAAAAAATTACTAAATATTTAATATTTTTTCCTTTCACCATCAAATAATATCTATCGATTTGAAAAAATATCATATATTGTTCTAGCTATTATTGGGTTACTCAAAGAAATCCACTTGCATTACTTTTTGTTTTGTAGATTTTTTTCAAGAGAGACATGGCCAATGAAAAGTGCAACAACCTAGTCTTCTAACTACTTTAGAAAACCTTAAAAATCTTCCTTAATATGGAAAAACATATCTCGAAAACGAAACCCATACTTAGTGCTAGACCTCAAAGGTATTTTAGTGCACATAGAACACCACCCTAAAAATCCTATACTTTTAATCACAAAAATAAAATTGTGACAACATGTTGGAATTGACATAAAAAATGACTCAAAATGCACATACATTATCTTGAATCCCTTCTAACAAAAACTATTATCAATTGCATTGTTAATCGAAGGTAATATGAGATTATTTGTGCTATGAAAAATCTGATTTAAATCATTCACTTATAACAATTTGGAATGGTGCATCTCCAGAGCATTTTTATAAATCCTTTGGAGTTAAGGTGTTGTGCATTACCTTCATTTTGAACATATTCTCAAATATTGGCTTGGTTAGAATCCCCCTAAAACATAACATATGATAAAAAAGAAATGTCATTAAAGAAACAAAATTTTATAAAAAATGTGATTATTTCTTCTATGCTACTGCCTTATGACATTTCCTTTGCAACATCTGATGCAAATTCTAATTAGTTTCACTAAAAGGAAAAAGCTCATACAGCGAGAGTGGAGAAACACATACGCGAGTGAAAAAATTACTAAATATTTAATATTTTTTCCTTTCACCATCAAATAATATCTATTGATTTGAAAAAACATCATATATTTAGGCTTTTTTTATAGATCGTGACTTTGGAAAAGTTGGGTGTCTTCACTGTTATGTTTAATGGAATATGGAAAATCTCCCTCACAAAGAGAATCGTTATGTAAACAAAGTAAGGCGTGTTCACTAAATTATATGTTCTATGGGTTGAGGAAATGATTGTGTCTCCACAATTAAAACAAGGATGGTGGCTGATGCAACAAGTCGCTGCCTCAAGTGAAACTATGTAGCTCTGAGCTACGTACAAATTATATGACACAAAGGCATAGTCAAAAAATTACCTCAAGCACAAATGATGCACCCTGGACGAGGTTTGCCCTCATATGTCCATACATAACTTAGAGATCATTGAATGGTATTCCAGGTTAGATAGCCAACAAGGTTGGATCAAGCCTTTACAATGGCGCAATGTGTGTAAAGGTGCAAATGCCATCGAGGAGAGAACACTGTGGGATACTGGCTTGAATGCAAACATGCTGGAAAAAATGTCTTTCATTGTCTAAGTAGTCTTAAAAACTACAACTACAAGGCCAGTTAAAAATGGCATAAATATTATGCCCTATATGAGTTGTAACAATCACTGAATGTTATGCCCTATATGACTTGTAACAATGACTGTAAATTCACTGATACTTTTTGGTTGAATGTGAAAACCTGCAAAAATAAAATATGAAAAAAAGATTACTATTCATAGTTCCACTTGCTCAAAAGATTAAAAAAGATTGAATAAATCGATAGATTGTTTCATCACTCAACGTGGTGAGGAGGATCAAATAAAGATAACAATCCAACACTAGTTAAATTGAATGCATGCTTAGATCCCAAATTGAATTAAATATAAATCACCACGTCCCACCATGTGGGAACACGATTTTGGGCCCATACCTTACCATTTATTTTGATAAGTGTTAAATGGAATGCATTGTTAGATGTCAAATTGAATTAAATATAAATCACCATGTCCCACCCTATGGGACCATGATTTTTGCCACGATTTTAGGATCAGACCTTACCACTTGTTTCGTAACCCAACAACCATGTCAGAAAACACAAAGAACAACTACTTTGCTATTTAATATACCATCAAATCGAAATATGAGGCAAGAAAAAATGTGCTCCCAGGAAATCCCTGCAAGTTTGAAAAAGCTTCAATACTGAGCACGACCTCCACCACCACCAATGCATATAGATATACAATATTACTATGATATCGTTCAACATGCCATAAACGACATCCTTTGCGCAGGATACATTGCGATTTCTCAGCAACCAAATGGCTTTAAAAGTAATGACGAACAGTTCAATGACTTGGTCCGTGAGTGAAGGAATCGCAGGATGATGACGGAGTTCCAAGTTCAATTACTACCTGTCGTGCGTGCACACACTTCATTTTATTTTTCTGTTCAACTGTCTGGGTTGGTTTCTTACTTTTAAGAGCGAAGAGTGAAGCCCTCATTCACTTTGTTTCATTTCTGCGATGGAGAGTGAAGAGTGGAGCCCTTGTTCACTTTGTTTCTTTGCCATGATGGAAGAAACTGCAAGCGCATCTAGTGTGGCCTTGCATTGTCTGCCATTCATTTTGTTTCTTGCCATGATGGAAGAAGCTTATTTACGCACATTGAACTGATCTTCAGTGTTTCGTTATATGGATGTATTGCAAGCATTTTGAATTATTGACAAGGAGCTTGTTAAATTCTCAGCACAAGTTCAAATCACAGAGACGAACGACTGAGAAGGTACGATCCTATCTATCTATAAAGCTGTAACATGTCTACTTATCCAAGCATAATGAGAATGACATGCTGCAAAGTTTTAGGGTCCCGTGGATTCCATAATAATTTGACTTCTCTCAGCCAAAAACCCCTAACTAAACTGACTTGCATTTCATGAATGCATGCATATGTTTCGAAGTTAGCTTTTGAATCAATCAATGGATTGCGTACCCGCCTCTCGAGGTCCTGGTCAGTGAGGAGAAATAAATTGTATTCTGCATGGCTACAAAGGTCCAAAGTAGGTTTCTCAGGGTGATGAATAGAGGAGGCCGGATTTTGATTCGTTTCTCGTGGTCCCAAACCAGAGCTGAACTTATAGTTTGGTTACGCTTTAAGACAGAGCCGAACTTATAGTTTGGTTAGGATTTAGGTCTCAGGAGTGTAATAATGAAAGGATAGAGCACCTTCTTCTGGTCGAGGACACTGTTGCTGGTAGGGGTTAAAAATAATAAGCCTCGGCCCCTCCTGTCTCTTCGAAACCTTGCTAAAAAAAGGAAGAAGCTAGATCTAGAAGTCTCGAATTTGAAGATCTATCAGGACAGGACCAGATCATAAGAATTTTAGCGTCAATCAGAAGAATCGAGGTTGGATTTATTTCTTCCCTTGCGGTAAATAAATGTATCTAGTCCTGAGCCAAATACTGGCTGAAGGCATTGATGAAATGGCTACTGAGAAATATGCATTGCAGGACTTCTTAGGGTCTCATTCGCTCTTCATAGCATGCCCACACACCAAGGGCAGGGGATGCTAGGATAGCATAGGCAACATTTATTCACTTGTAAACAAGAAAGGCAGTTGTATCTACTTTATTTAACCCGACCCCACCTTTTTCTCTGTGAAGTCCATCTGCTTCTAAAGCCCATGTCATGTGTTTGTGCCAGCCGGGGTTTCTCGTCCCAACCTGTTTCATCAAAAATCCACCCAGTAATGCAGCGAGTAACTCAAGCAGCATCGAAAGAACACAAAGAGGTAGCAACAGTTATGGAAAAATCTAATGAAGGAAAACAATGATACAGTCTTTGGAAGTTCGGCGATGATACAGTCTTTCGAGTCTTTGGAAGTGAAGACAAGTGGGCACTGCCCTACAAAATTTCAACAAATGGATCTCCTGTAATTAGACTTGTGACACTGAAGTAAAGCAAGTTTTGATAATGGGACAATTAATTTAGTGCCAGAGCAACTTAGCGTTTAGCGTTTAGTCCCAGAGCAATTTAGTAGCTTAGCATTTAGTGCCAGAGCAGCTTAGTGTAGGTAATAAGTAACTTCTAATTTATAAGAAGAGCTTCTGCGTAAATCACATAAAAAGACCTTTGTCGACGCGTGGTTCGAAACGCTTCGACAAAGGTCTTTTTGATGTGATTTACGGCGAAGCTCTTCTTATAACTATGATGGATCACAAAAGCCTCAATTCTACAACTTCTAATTTATTATAACATTTAAGTTTTCAACTAATAGTATTAGACTACTCTTTTTAAATGCACAGCAAAATTTTCAGGTAATAAGCAACTTCTAATTTATTATAATATTTAATGTTTCCAACTAATGTTAGCATTAGACTACTTTTTCTAAATGTGAAACAAAATTTCCAAATGTGAAGTGAAAAGATGAATATAATCTATGCTTTTAGCTTCCCCTTGGGACGAGGCCAAATAAAAGGATCAAACCGATTAATGTTAAAAAAGTTTGGGTATTCATGATGGTAATCAGCGTAAATGAATGTTTTTTTTGTTTTGTTTTGTTTTTTTTTTTAATCTAGAATAATTCTTAACTGGTGAGAGTTATTCTGAACATGCCCAGGATCAAATTCAATTGGCTGCCACTATAAACCTAGGCTAGGTGCAACAGCGTGCAAGCCACACATAATAGCAATTAACTTATGCCTCAACAAGAGCTGAGATGTCAATTCCGATCGCCTACTCTTCTAGCTAAAACACAGCAAATGAGATTTAAACTTCCATCTCATAAATTTCACACGATAAAACTTATGTTAAAAATTTATTATTATAGTACCTACCTTCCCTACCAGACGGAATAAAAAAGGAATTAAGCAAATGGCTATGTCCCGCATTCAGCGGACTCAAGTACTTTGAAGAAATCACCGGGTGGAAGAAATTTTATATTGAATATTTCGACCATAAGGAAAAAAGTGGAATTGACATAATTGATGTGCCTATCACGACAATGAAGTACTTTACAAGAAAATATTGTGCGCCATAATTTTTATATTAAATATTTTGATCATGGAATAGAGTAAATTGTTGTGTGTTCGTCAGTCATCCAATCATTTACTTTGGAAAGTTACTGGATGTATTTTTACATTCAATGACTTTGATAAGTGAGATTAGTCTCTTGCATTTAATATGAAACAGAATTTAAATGGTAGCCAAGGGAAGCCTGATAAAATCTCATTGCTTAAATAACTGAGTCGAGAATCCTATGATTCAAGATAACACGAGATTCAATAAAGAAATTTATTTATTTATTCAACTTGCGTTATCGAGGATTATTGATAATGATGACAAATGAAATGTTCGTTAATTCAGCAGGATTATTGGTAACGATGAAAACGACATGTTCATTTGTTCAACAGAATACCTAGCAGGTCTGTTGAGTGAATCCTGAACGATTATTCTCTCTGTCATACAATAAATAAAAATCTCTTTGTTGATAGTTCCCCAATATCACAGCAGCCCCAATCTCAACTTCTAAGATCCCTTTGTTGTTAATCACTGTCAAGAAGATTGTATCAAAACTCTCAAAGTAACTGAAATAGTTGGCAAGCAACAATACCATTGTTTGAGCCACCCTTGAAATGGAATGAAAATTCAAGAAATACAATATTCTCTAGCCCAGAAATATTGTAACACAATCCCATACCAGTCCTAGCTTTAACATCACCAGCGCTTGCATATCCAATCTGAGAAGCAAACTCTGTTGAGTGAATCCTGAACGATTATTCTCTCTGTCATACAATAAATAAAAATCTCGTTGTTGATAGTTCACCAATATCACAGCAGCCCCAGTCTCAACTTCTGAGATCCCTTTCTTGTTAATCACTGTCAAGAAGATTGTATCAAAACTCTCAAAGTAACTGAAATAGTTGGCAAGCAACAATACCATTGTTTGAGCCACCCTTTAAATGGAATGAAATTCAAGAAAAACAATATTCTCTAGACCAGAAATATTGTAGCACAATCCCATACCAGTCCTAGCTTTAACATCACCAGCGCTTGCATATCCAATCTGAGAAGCAAACTCTGTTGAGTGAATCCTGAACGATTATTCTCTCTGTCATACAATAAATAAAAATCTCGTTGTTGATAGTTCCCCAATATCACAGCAGCCCCAGTCTCAACTTCTAAGATCCCTTTGTTGTTAATCACTGTCAAGAAGATTGTATCAAAACTCTCAAAGTAACTGAAATAGTTGGCAAGCAACAATACCATTGTTTGAGCCACCCTTGAAATGGAATGAAAATTCAAGAAATACAATATTCTCTAGACCAGAAATATTGTAACACAATCCCATACCAGTCCTAGCTTAAACATCACCAACGCTTGCATATCCAATCTGAGAAGCAAACTCACCTGCAATCTAGTCGAATATTTCTTCGATTAAGACTGAAAGTAGTGATCAAATCTATTATGGCTCCTCCATTACCCTTGCTGTTGAATTCCAATAATTTAGAAGGAAACAATACTACTTGTTTTTTAGATAGGTTAAGCAATATAGGTTATATCAAAAATAAAATACTTATGTATTTTATTTTTATGGTATATTTACTAGTATATATCCATCTTAATCATAGATTTAGTACGCGTTTAGTGATCAAATTTTTTGAGGTGAAAACCTTTTTTACACTGCAAACTTTGAAAACAAGTTTGTACCTTTAGAGATTTGACCCCTCTTGCCATGGTAAATCTATGGTTAGATGTGTTGTCACTCATTGCAAAATGTGTTTTCAGTTTCCCAAAGGGTGCAAAAGAGAAAAAAAGTTCGCAACCATCTCCCAAACTGCAAAATCACTCAAAGCCAAATCGAACCCCATCCATTGCATATTGCTCGGAACAAGTTTTTTAATGGTATATGGAACTCCTTAAATGGATTCCGGAATCAAAAGATATGGCTTGTTAAAGATGAGGGTTTTGTCCCCTTTTGAAGTAAGAAGAATCATAGATCGAAGGTCTGGGAGCATATCGCAAATCGCAAATTGACGGATCAAGGAGTGATGAGGAAATCAAAGGTTTGGGGTGAAATCGGTGATAATAAATCTCTGATATCACAAATTAGCGATTGAGAGTTTCAAAGTACAATGAAAATAGCAGAAACATTTCATCGACTAGCGATTAGTGATCAGGCATATCGACGGTGGATCGACAATCGACAATCTCAAATATCAGGGGACCAACAACGAAGCAATCGCTGATATCACAAATCAGAGAACAGAAGTACAAGCATATCGAATGTCCCACACATTAGAGGTCATAGCCATGTCGCAAATCGATGAATCAGTGCACGAACGAGGTAACAACTCTAAAATGTTGCAATATCGTGAGTTGCGAATATGTTAGTGTTAAAGCGCCAGGAAGGGCTGATTACAATTAAAAGAGAAATTCAACGCAAAACCAAGTGTGGGTGGGTCTTTTCCCCCTCCTCCAGGAGGCCACATGGCAGAATATTATTGGATTCAGTAAAGACACGGTGTCGCTAATGTCAGCATGATGTGGCAGTGCGAAGGACATGTGGCATGCAGATCTGGCATTTTCAAAGGTCCAAAGAGGGCATATCTGGGTGACACGTGTCACCACTTAGGAAGTGACACATGGTAGAGGATGACATCACATCGGAGATCGTAAATCGATGTTTGCAGGTTAAGGCATGTTATTACATCAAGGTTAAAACCCCGATTGTGATCCGCTAAGAAAGGGGCTTCGATACATGGGCTGGCCCATAGTCAAATGAAAATACAAAAGAACCAAGGGCTAAGCGTAGAAGGTGGTCGGCAATCGACAATTGACGAAACTTGATATCGCCTCACTCCAAGTTTAATCCATGATTTGAAAATGCCCACTGGGGAACTCTGATATAAAGGTTGAGCCCCAGATCACAGCCCGCGGTCCTATGATGAAGAAATACTGAAAGGGGCTAAACCAAAGGGGACCAAGGGGCATCAGAACTCATTGTTATGTAACGCTTTTAAGAGTAAAATTCTTGATGTTATAATGTTTTGATAGCGCGGAGCAAAGCTTTAAAGGCGGATGGGTCAGCAAATGAGGTATTGAATGAAGGCATGGTGCATCGGTAAACTAGTATGGGCACTCAGTAAGACTTAATGCCTCAGCGTGGAGCTCCACTCAGGCATAAATGTAAAGCACTACCTAGACAAAATATGCTTCTGCTTTGTGACAAGCAAACACAGTTGATCACTACCAACTCTAGAAAATGGAGAAGTTGGGCAGTTAAGGAGAAAGCGACAGGAACTGACCGAGCAACAAGAAAGGCACATCATGGTAGAGACATGGCCTGATCAAGGGCCTTCACAGAAACAACAAAAGGACATTTTCCTCCATCATCATTCAATTTCCCTTGTTTCTATTTTATTGTAATTTTTGTTTATTCTATAATTTGTTTATGCATTTTCAAGAAAGGAATCAAATCCTTTAGAATCATTTTGGGCAGCAGAGTTATCACAGGTCGAGGAAACTAGCCAATTGGACAACTGACCCTTAGCTGAGATATTTTGTAAATGTTGATTCAAAGCCCCCCCCTTCTTTGTATAAATAGAGGGGAGAAACACTTAATACAAGTTCCAGAATTCTGCCCCCGTAGTGATCCAAATTCTTTGGTTCTAATTTCTTGTTCATGAGGGATTAGAGCGATATACATGCTGAATGTAATGGATTGGGGATTGGGACTCGAGGATTAATGAAAATATTGGTGGTTTCTATCAGATCAATGTGTAGTATGTTTCCTCTTTGTAAATCTCATTTCATATGTGTTTTTCTTTCTATGAAATAGTGTAATGAAGCGGTCGATGTCTCTCTGATTCATGGATTTATCTAGGCTGCTAAATAAGAGAACAATCCTTGTGTTTAAGATAGAGTTACTTTTGTTAGTCTGTAACTTGCAGTACTTGTGTACAAGACAAATTTACTTAGGTTATTCGACTAACCTTTAGTACCTGTGTGAGCCCAAATTTACTCATGTTGTTTGGCAATAAAGGTACCCATGATCTATTTAGCATGAAACCTTCATCAACACTCCACTGTTTCTACAATTCCACCTCCTCCCTCTTCCATATTTCTGCTAGAACATTGTTGCTTAAGATTCTGTTTGTTTACAGCCCTATGCATCAAATCCCCTCCTTTCTTTCCTTTTATTCACTTTACTACAACTGCAATATTAAGCTACATGTTGTTGTGTGTCGGCCACCAGAACCAGGCATTTCTCTTTGAGTTTTGCCTGATTTACCCCTTGAACATTTGGATCCATGTGTTGGCTTGAGTCTACCTTGATGAAGGGCTATTGAACCAAGCCCCCTTTATTCCCTTTTTCCAACTACGTGACAATTGGAGTGTAGCAGAAAGCCTAACTGATATTCTTCCATGCACTTCTCTCTTTAAGATGTCCTAGGCACTGGTCTACAATCAACCCAGAGATTGTCTCTAGGAATCTTTCTATGTCTCCCAAAGCAGTCGTGTCGCGGGTGCCATAAAAAGTGACAACAAGATGCATATTTATTGGTTCTACACACACCTTGTAATTTTTCATTGTTTAAGTTCCATTTTTGAATACATAAATGGATTCAATGCCTAGAAAACTCCCTTGGGCACTTGGATTGTGTAGACTACACATCTTAAACTTGCAATTCCAACAAATATTTGCTAGATTTTAGACAAAATTGACTAAAGAAAATAAGTTAAATATTGCTAAAATGTAGAATAATGAGACTACTTAAAATGTTTAAAAATATTTTTTTTTAAGTTGCTTTATGATGATGATGATGGTTAACGTCCACTGAGACCAAATTGGTCTATCGGACCTACAATTTTCTTAATTTTTATTTGTCTGGCTCCTCGTCTTTCTTGGCGAGATTGGGTTGTTATTTTTTGGGTTGAAGTAGAAATGAAGATAGGAGCTAGAGTTTATGAAGAACTAGGGTTTCCAAGTAACACAAACAACCATCATCTGTAATATGATGAAGGAGCAGTATTAGCTAGAGGTGCGACCAAGTTTGCATGCCCAATTGTAGCCACCTGGTGTTACTTCCTTTAAGACTACACAACTTTTGGCATGCAGACTATGATATCATGGGATACAAAACCCATTGAGATCTTGTGGGGACTAAGAACATTGTCTGGAATGCCCAACCTTTGGGAATGATTTGGTGAGGAGGAAGGAAGGATCCTCCAATCGAAGGATCATAAACCTTATCAAGTCCAAAATTTTTGTAAATAGTGTGTCTACCTGCATGTTTCACATTGGGATTGTATTCATCGATGTACATACGTGATTGCAATTTCTTCCCATCATTCCCGTCAAAGTTGTGAAGGAACCATCGATCATTTTCATGCATGACCTAGATCTACGATTTCACCGGGACAAAAGAATGGAAGTGCGGGAAGAGGAAAATTTCCAGATCTTCATCATGAAATCAAATAGGAAGTATTCCCTTTTTTTGTGTGGCATATTTGGACTTAGTGCTAAAGCTAAAGCAACGAATAGAAAATAGGCTAGACATTCCTGTAAATTCACAATGTCTTATTTTTTAATGAAAGTCGCTTCATGATTCCTCTCTGATGAGGGATTATTGCATTTCAACAAACTCCACTATTATCCTAATCCTGAGGCTACATGGAGGTGCTTCAAGATTCAAGAACTCTGGAGGTCTTGCCTCTGATAAGAATGTTGTGCAAGAGATATTCTCTAATCCAGTGGATCTGCCTCAGTACATCCTATGACTTACATTGTGAAACAAATGAAACAAGTGCCTACCATGGAGGTCAACCTATCAGAGGTAAATCACCTTTTATTTTCTCTTGAATCTAGGGCTATGATCTTTAGATTCAACAAATTTTTGCCTCGCTCTGAAACCACCTTTTATTTTCCCTAGAATCTAGGGCTGTGATCTTTAGATTTAATGGATTTTGGCCTCATTTTGATGCATTGCACTAGTGGGTCTTTTCAATTTGGACTCCCAATTGTGATATTTATCTCTGTTCCAAGGGATTTTTTTTTTTATTGTTCAATTTAATAGGCAAGAATATTTGGAGAGAGTAATGAAAGATGGGCCCTAGTTCTGGGGAAGAACGGGTCTCTTCATCACCCTCGATTTCTAGAATTCGGTGCCACAAAAATGGTGGTCTCAACAATGCCAGTCTAGGTGAGACTACCAAATCTCCCCCTTGTTTTACGGCACCACAAGGTCCTAGAGGAAATTGGAAACAAACTAGGGTCATTCAAAAAAATGGACCTTGAAAGAACGAAGAAAGATCTATTTACATTCACTAGAATCTTTATGGAAAAAAACCTCAGCAAATGTCTCCCTGGCTGCATTCAATTGAAACATAAAAACATTCAGTGGACCAAATATTTGGATTGTGAAAATACAACATTTAGATGCCAAATATGTTACCAAATAAAACATTTGCAGAATACATACGAGGAAAAAAAGACCCAAGAAAAGAAAAAGGGGTTGGCCCACAAACCGAAAGGATGGCAACATTCTAATCTCTACCTCACAAAATAAGAACAAGAAGAACATACAAGGAAACCTCCAAATCAAGTAGAAGGGAAAGCTTCCATTAGAATGGAAACACAACACACATGTAGAGCGACTCAACATCAACAGGAATCAACGCACCAAAACAACAAAAAAATGAGGTACACAAAGAAAATGGGACGACATGTACAAAGTGAGTTCAAGTTTCTAAAATTTCATATTCGAATGAATAACTCCCTCTAAAACCAATAGGGAGTGAACTGGTAATGGTTCCAGTGGATTCTAACCCAAGGGGATGGCAGAAGGTCCAAAAAGAGAAAGGCAAAAAAGAGAAGTTAAGTGATTATTATCATACATAACTTCACAAGCTTATTATGAAACGTTCTCTAATTTTGCATAGAAGTTGTGAAACTACTCTTACTAAATGTGTTTAACATCTATACACTGCAATTTTATTCCTTGTTCAAAGTTGAATAAAGTTAGGAATTTTATCCCTTTGAAAAAATATATACATTGTTTTTTTTCAATCATATATATATATATATATTGAAATATTTTATTGAACATGAGCATTGCAATATTGTATTTATGGATCCACATTATTCATATTAAAAATATTTTTGTTATAAATATATTTAAAATATACGTCAATAGTACTAACCCTACGTATTGAAATATTTTATTTATAATAATAATAATAATAATTTGTGAATGCCATATATTAATTTTATGTTAAGAATTAAATGAATTACACATCTCCCTTTTACGCTTTTTATGAAGTAATTAATTTTTTCACTTTCAATTTCTCTTTGGACATTAAAATATTTATTATGATTAACATTAATATATATATTTTAAAATTTTTTCTCTCTATATATACATATATGAAGTTGATATTGAAATAAATTAGTTAACATGAATATTCAAATGGTTTATGCATCTTCCTCACAATCAAAAGTTAAAATATAAGATTTTTTTACTTTTAATTTTTTTTATCTCTCTTTAAAGTTGGTATAAAATTATGTTACTTCTTGGTATAAAATTTTATTACTGCATATGTACATCAAGATATTTTATTTATGTGTAAGAGTGAAAGTGAAATATTTTTACCAAATCTCCTTCATACTAATTGTAATATCAATAATGAATTGAGCGAACACAATGAGAATGAAATTATTGATGTTTTATAATGTTTTTAATGAAAAGCAATCAAACATGCACATTTTTATGAAATTATTGATGTTTTATAAAGATTTTAATGAAAAGTAACTAAACATGCACATTTTTTTTGTTTTAATTATAGATGACATTGTTATTTTATTTCGATAACATTTTATCAAGGGAAACAAATTGTTCACCAAACCACTCAAGCAAAATTCCTTTGACAACATTAGGAATTATTTTAGGACCTACGTTTAGTAAGGAAAGGTTTAACATAGAACATATTTTTATCTATCAGACATAGTCCTCTTAGGTGAGTGGTCTTTGTGGGAATTTTTGTAATGATGTTGTAATACCACTTGGGGGTTAACGACCCCATAGAGAGAGAGAGTGTGCCATGGTTGGAGGCCTTGTTCCCAATATTTGAGGCATGAAAGGTTCTCTTTCTTGTGTAAGGCCATTATTTTCCTTTTTGACGATAGTATAGGACCATGGAATCAACACTAATGCCCAAAATAGATTAATGGTATCCATATTCTATATCATAAGTAGATAATACATGTGTTAGTATAGGTAATTGTTTAACACTCTTGAGCCTAAGAAGATTCATCACTCTCTCAAGTCACTTAGTTTTCTTCTTCAACCATGTTCAAGGCCCTATGAACCATCCTTGGTATGAAAAATCTCCTAATGGAATGCAAATCCAACTTTGATAACAAACAACTCCTTGAGAAGGTTTATGTTATGGTTATAGGTGTTGTTCATGGTGATTAGGCCTGAGAAGCTACATGAAAGGCCTAAGGCCCAAGTTTTTTCCTTCCCTAACAATAATATTATGGCTCTAGAAGATATTTATTTATGTCATAGGCCCCTCACCTCTACCCCTCCACACATCCATGTTTAGACTTCATAGGCCATTTTCAATGCACAAAACCTAGTCATGGATTTTGTATCCCACTTGGATACTAAAGAACCCTAACCATGACCCAAGCATGATTCATTATGTGGGCTCAAGACAAATCTCATTTAGTGCATGTTTTTTGGTTTAATCATGGCATCATTATCCCTCTAGTAGGCCAAATATATTGTAAAAGGGTCTCACGTGGTCATCTAAGGATGCACTCAACACTATAGTTATAGAACCTTTGCGGTCAATAGGATTTGCTCATGACAATTAAGTCTAACAAGTTTCATTTAGGGATTAATGCCCATTATTATACTCGTGTGACTTTTGATAAATCCATATGATGGGCCGAGAAATTAGCGAGCCTGCTACCATAACTTTAACCATTCGTATCTTTTAGATGCCTCCATAATTGACCTTTCCATATATCTTTGTCACATTCCATATGTACATATGCCATCAAAGCTACAATTGGATACAAAAAGGATCTTCAAGGTAAATTGTCCATTATTCTATAGTTTAATACACTTTTCTTTATAAAAATAGGCTAATATGTGATCATTGAAGAAATTAACACATTATGTACTTCCTTTGTGGACCTGTAACAAATTCATTGGTTAGTGCATTGTTACCCACCATTTTGTGGGTGATATCCGTTGGAGAAATTTTTTCTCCATGATGGTCCTCAGCTGACAGCCAGCAGCTCCTCGCAGCCACCAACTAGCTCGATGTGCCATTTATCCACCACCTGAGCTAGCCATGTAGTCCCTCACCCATCTATCATGATAGTATGTTTGAAGGTGGGCCTCCCAAACCTAAAGGTATGCCTTGTTATTTGGTAATTGAGTCTTCTAGTTTATTTATCATGGAAACGTTGGGCATGGATTAATGGGGGGATTTTGCGAAAAGAGTGGTCTAGGTCTATGCTCTTTTCCTGTAGGTCTCTTTTAGGATGTTAACCTTGCACCCTAGTTCCATGGGATCTCTTTTACTGACCTATTGGATTTAGGGATGGTACTACATGGGAAACCCTAATTTTGGTTGCATTGTCCCGCTCCCCATATATTACTCCCCTTTTGCTCATTACACCCCCAATCATCTCTCCTCCCACCTGGGTCCACATAGAGTCAAGCATCCCCTCCCCCCGCCCTTGCCCCACATCTTGGACCAGACTTGGAATGATGCCCAGAGGTTGACGCAACTGAAAGTAAAAGAAAAAGAATAATTGGCCACATTCAACAGGAAATTGTACCACAAAATGCAAAAGATGGTTGAGACAAAAGCATTTAGCACATGGGAAAAATCCATGGCATGAGCTCTACCCCATTCCATGGCCATCACCCTGGTTCCTATATGTCCCTTGATGAGCCTCCTTTATCATTCACGAACCCATGATTGTCCCAACCCCTAGTGGGCGATGAACTGCCCCACCTTATAAGGGGGTATCCTCTGCTATACTTCACACATCATGCTCTTATTACCTATAACCCCAAATAGTTAACCAAAGTAAATCATAAAAATACAAAAGGTATATGAAGAAGAGTGGAGAAGTCAAGGCCAGGTTAACTCATGCACCACGATTGCTCCCTCCTACACATTATTTACCCAAGTGTGGGATTCACTTTTATTAGATATCCTTGTACCATGGCATGTGATCCAGGTTGCCTCCTTTCATTCCCTACTCCATTCCATCATTATGCCACATGCCACCAACATTTGAAGGATGTATGATAGACATACCACCCCCTTTAGAGGTAGAAACTACGTAACATGATGCATAGTTAACCTTATTTAGAGGTGGGAGACCTTAACGCATGCCAAATACAACTATGGAAGGGCATGCAATTATGGAGTGCTCACTTGTTATCCATGGTTTATAAACTCTTCTACTTGATTTCTTTAATGCATTTGTGTGCTGGAAGGCATGGGGAAATATTGGACCTTAAGAAGGATTACAGGTGGTTTCCATTTGGGTTTGGTCTCTCTATACGGGGTCCTAACCCTAGAGGGAAACATTGGCACATGTAAGGTGTATGTAGAGAACCATGGGCCTCCACAAAAACAAACATCACTCCATGGATCCCCACACGCATTCAGAGATTGATCATGGTTCACTTATTGGATGAGGAAGATGCACCTTATCCATTATGCCTAGTCGGCCCCAGAGTTGCACCATACACTTGGCAGATGATCCTGGGCTTGCATGATTATATGACATCACCTACAACATCATCCTAGCCCTTGCAGGTGATCTAAAAGCATCTTCGATTTGTTTGGAGACCTATGAGGTCACTTGTGTGCCCTCACATGTCATTTGGAGCACCACAGGTTATTACAAGGGGCCAACCCCTTATTCACTACTTTTGGGAGTTCAACTACCCATTATGGTACTTATGGACTCCATTAGGACTCCTCCAAGGTCCAACGACATGCACTATTCATTATTCGACCTCTTGAGAGCCTTATTCTTTTGTTTATGAGTTAGTTTGGTGGGATTGTCACCAAAATCTAGTTATTTTGCACATTATTTTATTGTAGGGGCTAATGTAGACTTAATTAGCTGAATCAAACTCATTAGAAGTGTATAAATTCAAGTAATGTGAATTTATTCTAGCATCATGACTTTGATTTGGAACTAGTCTCTCTTTAGAGATTTTCGCTATCCTTTTTGGAGGACGACTTTTTGGAGGATGGAATGAATTTTGATGTTTGGATAATTTTCATATGTCTTGGATCTTCTTGATGGAAAGTTTTCGGATGGTTGAATATATTATTATACATTTAAGTACATTTTAATGCTATTATTTATCTCTAATTTTTCCACATACATTGTTGTTGGGATTTCACTATACTATTGCTTATTTGCTGCATTTCTTATGCAAAGTTGTGGAGATATTGTTTATGGATAGTGAGTGCTTCACGTATGGGCCATGCATAATAGATGAATGTTCCTAGGGATGTTTTATTACTGAAATTCATCTTGACAAGCCATTTACCTTGCAAACCGAAGTATAAAGTCTTTGGAGCTTCTTTTGCTATTGCCCTAGTGCCAAGCAAACTTGTCTTTGAGGCCTCCTTGACCTAGAAAGTTCAAAGGTCCATAGTCATAATTCTACCTGACTCCAACCTCCCCAAAGGATTAGGCACTTTTCCACCCAAATGTGATCACCTTAAACCTATTTTCCTTCTCCCTTTTCCTCTTCTTTAGGTCTAGTCCTTTAGGTTACCGAGGGCATCAATTAGTCCATGATCTATACATCCAAATCATTTGATTTTTGGTCCACAATTGTGCTAGTGTGTCCTCAAGAATCCCTCCAAATTTCATGAGAATCCGATGTTGGGATCTTGAGATATCGCAAGCCCTAGCTCGAAGACTAATTCTTGCCCTTGGTTTCCCTTAGGCTAGAAACCTCACTGGGATCCTTGCATTTCCTTCCACTGAAAATTCATTCCTTGATCCCTTTCTACTCCCTAATTAGGTCAAGCATATCATTGATTGCTAAATCCTATCCTCTTGACCTAACCTGGGTCCACTGGTCCCGTGTGGTCCCATATCTTATCAAAGTCAACTCTTCATAAACCACTTAGGAAACCAAGTTCCACAAATATTTTAGGGTGTATGAAGCTCCTTTGCAAGTCACATTCCCTAAGCCAAGCCCTAAAATCCCTATTTCCTATCCTAGAGAACCTTGTACCTTGCTTAAAAGGAAAGCAAGTCCCACTCTTGAGTCTCTCTTAGGAAAGGGTCATTGGGATCACTTCACATCCATCTTAGTTGATCTATCCCTCATAAGTGATTCTCTATATATTGGTTCTCCTCCCATTAATGAAAGTCTGTAAAGAGTAGGAAGCTTTAGTTGTGGTGATAGTGGGCTTTAACTTCATTGTTGCTCTTGACCTAGCAAGTGCTCCTTTAGGATCCCTGCTAGTTTGAGTCGTAACACACATCTCCATAAGAAACTCAGCGAAACCAAGCATAGAGATAGATGGAAAAGACAACATGATGGTGATTTATGTATTTGGTATTCCAAAGAAGCGACAATGTCATCTCAGTGGCAAAGTTAAAGTCTTAGTCAACAACAACCAACCACTCTCGTGGCATAATGTAAAGGTAAAGTATTTGAGAATTGTGACATGGTAGTGTGTCAAGCATCAAACGAACATGATAGCTTCACATGATTAAACACTGAATAATAGCCTCTCGCTATGTTCATATACATCGACACATGAGCTAAGACATAAGCAATTCATAAGTTCTGAATTTAAATAATAGTAACAAAGCACTTAGTCATCACTCTTATTATGATTTGTAACATTTAAATTATGAAGATTATTATTTTGAAAGCTCTACATATTGACCTCACTTCGAAGACACAAATTTTATGTTTTAAAACTATTGTATGGCTTATTACCTACAATACGATTATGTGAGCTTTTCTTTCATCGTGCGCAAATGCATATTGGAGTCGATTTAAAGTTAGTCTATGTGTTTTCTTAAGGCCCGTGAAACCATCAGGAGGGCCCCATGTGTAGGAGGTGCGAGATTGTTCTTTTACAATATAAGTTTATGTTTCATTCTTGCTTGTTATGTTCCTTAGCATAGATTTAAATGCTCTATTTTTATAGCAATACTCTAATTTTGACAACATTGACTTATAAGTTTTATTTCTCAACCATTTCTTTTCTTTTTTACAACCATTAATCAAGTGGTTAAAAAACTCCACAAAAGGAAGCTATATTTAGATAATCTTTATTTCTTGCATTGAGAATTTCAATTTACAATTGTGTGAATTTCCATTACATGTAGTTGTTGTGTGAATAGAATTAAATTTCAATTCATGTCTATTTAGATGTTTTCTTAAGTTAGATTTACATGTTTTCATCTAATAGATTTACATTTAGATTTGTATGCTTTTATAGATTAAAATTTACGTGTTTTTTTAGATTAAGATTTCTATTGTTTTCATAGATAAATATTTCATTTTATATCATTTACTTGTCTTCATAGAATATAATTTCCTTTCATGTCAATTTACTTTGGATATAATTAGAAGCTGAGCTATTGCATATACTTTGCCATATACTTCATAAGTTTACAACTTGGATTAATGATTTAATGTAATAAAATTTTAACATAATTAAAATTTATAGACACCATATATATATTTCTAGTGCACAACTAACCTAGTGCTGACACCTATAACACCTTTGGAGGATAACACCTAGTTTTTTTACATACATTTCAAATTATTTAGTCTAAGAAAACAAAAAAATTTCTACCTACTTTCAAATTTAAAAGAAAATCATCACTTTAACGTGGAATATGTGTAGAGAGAAACAAAAACTTGTGAATATGTGTAGATGTGGAGAGAAACAAAAACTTGTTATTGACAATGGATTGTGAATGTGGTCCATTTCCATTTATTTATTTATTGTGGATTTTTTAGTTAAATGCTATTTTTTTATGGGTGGGAAAACTTATCATAACTCAGTGGTCAAACCAGCAGTGAGGACAACCATCTCTGGTTGCTAACTGCGAATGCCGATTCATCACCATTAATCAAGGAAAAACACGCCACCTAGAATACCTATTGGTGGTCCATAAGGAGGAAGGCTTTCACTCTTGTATTGGATTGTTAACCTATTTCCTTAAGTATGAAAAAGACTAGCTCTTAACAAAGTAGAAACAATTTTAAAACATACTCCAAGCCAAAATTTAGTTAAATGCTACTCCAATTTAAATTTATAATATATCAACGTGAGTGGGCCTAATGGTTAAGAGCATGTGTTTCCTCCTAAGAGGTCACAGGATCAAAACCAGAGGGGGGTAAAGTATGTATGCCTTCGTAGACTTAGCAGTCAAATCGCTGCGCGGAGGTGGGTCCCTTGTCCCACAAACAAGGGGGTCTCATGTGGGTCCCTTGTCCCACAAACAAGGGGGTCTCATACACCAATTTGGTGTCTGGCTTGGCTGTAACCTTAAAAATAGATATTATTATTATTATTATAAAATATATTCATGCTTTCAAAATGTAAAATATTTAAAAATAATTCTATAAAAACTATTTATTATGGTAAAAATATAAAATATTTAAAATATTTTATAAAATATTTATGTTAAATATATATATATTATATATATATATATATATATATTATATATATAGATCAATTAAATATACTGAAAAAAGTTTTCAAAAAAATAATTTCTTTTATAAAAATTTTAATTAATTAAAAAAATATCCATCCTCGCATTTTCCACAATCCAAGTAAACTTGTACATAAAGTAGCATAATAGTAAAATATTTGATTTTGTAACAGGCAACGATTAAACAACTGTTAGCTATCAGAGACTAGCTAGCGAAAAGCTAACATGCGTAAGATATTCTAGCTTGATTTTTTCTTGAGTGTAAAGAATTCTATTTTGTATTTTTCTGAGTGGAAAGAATAATGGTAGGCAGCCAGAGACTATTTATTGAGAGCTAACAGATATAGGATAATTGATCACAAAAGTTTTAGAGATATAGGATATTTTAATTTAAATTTCTTAAATTGGAAAAACATAAAAATAATTTTATTATTTTTGTAAACCTGGACCAAACCCTTTTAATTAATTATTTAGGTATATCGAAAATTTTATTTATAACCATGCATCGAAATAACTGTGTAGATAGGCTAAACAATGTTCTTGAAGCAAGGTGATTAATATTAACATCTTTGCCAGAAAAAATTGTGAAAATTATTAAATCTATT
>APFE030843136.1:0-64181 GCA_000404065.3 Pinus taeda | reverse complement strand
AATCTTAAATTAAATTATTAATAATTTATTCATTTAACTTGCAATACAAGTGCTTGTTTATTTCAGAAAAAAGAGACGCTCAAACTCAAACTGTCACGCCCATACCTTGGCGGTAGTCTTTCAACCACACAAAAGGGGTGCGGCACCACCACCCGTTTTCTTTTTAACAATACTTACAAGTGTGAACTACCCCTAACATTCCATACTTAGATTATTTTTCACTTTTTAAGTATTACATTCATATACACAGTGGAAACATTCACTTAGTCATCTTCATCATTATTACCATTTATACATATGCATAGCGGACAATTAACAGGAGGGGCAATTCCCTGAATATGAGTCTGCCCATAATGGTAATAACAATCTTTCATTAAATACAATTACAGTCTTTGTGAGAGAACCCCAACTTCTCTTTAGCAATTTCTGTCAAAAAGTACAACTTGACATGCACCGTACAACCTTGCTTGAACCATCATTCGGAGCGCACACCAATTCTATCGCTCGTCGCACCGTTCAAAAAAACTCTTTCAGGAACCTGTTCAGAACCTCGTTTGGAACAATCGTTCAGGACCTCGTTCAAAACAGTCATTCAGGACCTCGTTCAGGACCTCATTTGGAATAGTCGTTCGGAACTTTGTTCAAAAACCTATTCGACACACTTGTTTAGAACCTTCGTTCAGAAAATCGTTCATCGCACTCGTTCAAAACTTTGTTTAGAAAACTCGTTCAGTCGGTCGTTCACCCGACTGTTCAGCCACCCGTTCAGCGCATCATTCAAGAACTTGTTCAACGCACCGTTTCTGTAACTTTAGCTCCTCGGTTCGGTGTTGTGTTCAAGAGCCGCCTACACCTTCTCCACGTCCACCCTTTGGCTCGCCCTCACTTTGAGCTCTCACTTATGAACTTTGAAACTTATGATTTCTTCCTCCATGGCGTCCACCCATATATATGTTTCTCCATGGTTAAGTTATGGGTCGGCCTGCCTAGGCCGACCTGCCCATTCAACCAAACGTGACCCCCAACTCACATCGGCTCGCCCATGTCGGCACCCCATCGGGTCCACATGTGCGATATAAGTTCGCCTTCACCAAGTTCGCACACTTAGCTGAATTTCGGTTTTTCGACCTTCGTTGGCTCGTCGCGCTCGTGCCCTAGGCGCCTTTAACCGACCACCCCAGCTCGTCGCACTTCTCCAACTCGTCCCATCGTCACAACCTTTCTTCGTAATCGTCTCGTTCGCTCATCGACTCGTCGCGTTTAACCGGGAGCGAGCTCACCCAACTCGTCGCACTCCAACTACCGACTCGTGCGCTTGACATACTCCCCCACTCTAAATGTTTGTCATCTTTGATAACACCGTCATACGACATCACAAAATGTCGCTAGTTCTAACATCCAAAATGTCCATGCTGCCTACCTTTGCTCTGCCATCACACAAGCCATAAAGACTCATGTCTCCATGAATCGGAAAGTCTCCTCAATCCATGATCATCAACCACCTCTGTCGTAATCTCCACATGCTGACCCACTGTGGAAGGCTGGTCCCTCCAACTTAAGCTACATGCTCACTGCAACCTATCGTGTCGACCTCATCATGTATCGTCATCGTGTGACTTGCTGCCATGATACTCCAACACAACTCTAACATATGTCAGTACATTGTTGACCCCCATGATTCAAAATAGTCGAGTGATCAGTCCAACTGTAATGCTCAAACCATAAGAATGCACCTCCTCATGCCATCGTCAGTCATTTCTTTCAACATCCTGTCACAACATCAACTCGATCAAGAATCCATCCCCATCTCCATCAAAATGTAATTAAGCCATGCCCAGGTCCATGAAGTAGTCGCCATCTCATCTGCAACATGTTGTCCATGATGTTGGTGTCAATGTGTTGCAAATCAGCCACATATATCTCAACATCATCACCCATATATGTGTAAGATCCATCTCCTCAAAATGAAGAGATCCTCTCATCAAACCGACTCTCAGTGTGCCACATCTAGGCCCATGAAGCAACCTTCATTACATCTATAATGTGCCATCCCTCAAGTCTACCAAAGAAACAAGTATACTCCTGTCTCATCATCCATGTGCTATCCATGGTTAGAAACCAATCAACTCCCATGTATCAAAAGTGGTTATGTATTGACTCAACCCATGCCCAAGTGTTGCCACCAAGGCATCATCATTGTTGCAACTCCATCACTCCAAAGTGCCTCATATTGATCCTCCACGTCAAGTCACTCTCCCGAGCACACCCCATAAATGTACTCTAGAGTATGCATCCCATACTACATCAAAGTCACTGACCTCATCTCCTCAATGCATCAGATCCTCCAAGTCCACTATCATATGAAGTCCCCAAAAGTTACAACCTCATGTCATCATGTGCTCCATGAGTCACCTCCAACCAACATCCTAGCAAACATACATGTCTCGGCCCCCAAAGGTCTCTGCAAGATGCCTCGGCTCCCCATATAGTCGGAATGATCCATAGTCTTCTCATAACTCTACCAAGTCCATGGCCTTGTTGTACATAAGTGCACAACATCCCCATCACATCAGCAAATTCACCTGCACAACATCCCTGCCTTGGTACTCCTCATTGGATGTCCATAAGTGACATCTCTACAAGTGCACCTGCACAATGTCCCTGCATAAGACTGTCATGCTCCATTTATCCAACTCGATGCTCATGACTCAAGTTGCCCATGTCCAACTAAGTAGACCGATCACAACATCGGCCATCCTCATCCAAGTCTCCCTCAGGTCTATTGCCCATAGTCAGCCAAACCATATCATCATCAAGTCATATAGGTCCCTTCTACCATAGCTCCGCCACTAAAGTTTTCACCAAGATTTTCTGTTGGTCTTGGCCATGAGAAGTCCACACAAGTATCATCAAACCTCAAGTGTGTGCCCTTCTCCAATCAGTTCATGAGTCATGCCGGGCATTTAGCCAATTCTCCATTTGGCTAAAGCATGACCCATTCTTCCGCAATGATCATCATGTTCCTCCCTTGTCGCGGGCATTTGTACCTTCTCCCATAAGGTCACAAACAACCCCAACAAGCTCTACAATAGTCAATGGTCCTTGTCTCTCCATACAAGGTCTCATCGTAGACATCCATGGTAAGATATTCCACCGCATCGGCAAACTAACTTTGTCCTTCCCTACATATGGCCCATCTACCAAAAGCTCCAATGAAACACAAGTAATAATAGGAATACTTACTTCATCACGGCTCCTCCATGTAAGTATCCTCATCCAGCAATGTCTGGAATTGCACGATCCTGGTCCAACTTGAACAAACTCAAGTTCCTCCTCCATCATTGTAATATCTACAACATCCTCAAACATCATGACTTCCTCTTCTTCATCATCGCAATCTGCAGCTACACCCTACTCCATTGCCCAACCAAGTCGAAGAAGTTTGCCTTCAACGTTTCTTTCAAAGACTTCAAGTTCATCTCGAATCCGTGGGTTCTCTTCTTTCATCTGCTTCAACCTGTATAAGGTCAGCAAGAGCCTCCCTTGGCATTTTTCCAAACCCGCCATATTTTGTCGTCCCGCTTGGCCCAAGCACAAAGCTTCACCCCTGCTAAACCTATCACGAAGTGTAGCACTTCTCATTCGGTAATCAGTATCTCTAATACCAATTGTCACACCCCTACCCTGGCGGTAGTCTTTCAACTGCACGAAGGGGGATGTGGCACCACCACCTATTTTCCTTTTAACAATACTTACAAGTGTGGACTACGCCTAACATTCCATACTTAGTTTATTTTTCACTTTCTAAGTATTACATTCATATACACAACGGAAACATTCAATTAGTCATCTTCATCATTATTACCATTTACATATGCATAATGGATAATTAACGGGAAGGGCAACTCCATGAATATGAGTTTGCCCACAATGATAATAACAATCTTTCATAAAATACAAATACAGTCTTTGTGAGAGAACCCCAACTTCTTTTCAACAATTTATGTCGAAATGTACAACTTGGCCTACACCGTGCAGCCTTACCCGAACCACCATTCGAAGCACCCATTGGTCCTACCGTCCCTTCCACTGTTAAGCAAAACTAGTTCAGAAACCTGTTCAGAACCTCGTTCAAAACAGTCGTTCAAGACCTCGTTCGGAACAGTTGTTCAAGACCTCGTTCAGAATAGTCATTCGGGACCTCGTTTGGAACAGTTGTTTGGAACTTCGTTCGGAATAGTTGTTTAAAACTTCGTTCTAAACAGTCATTTGGAACTTCGTTCAGAAACCCGTTCAATGTGCTCGTTTAGAACCTCCGTTCAGCGCACTCGTTCAGAAAACTCGTTCAGCCGGTCGTTCACCCAACTGTTTAGTCGTCCGTTTAGAAACCCGTTCAACGCATCATTTAAGAACTCGTTCAACGCACCGTTTCTGCAACTTCGGTTCCTCAGTTCGGTGTTGTGGTCAAGAGCGGCCTGCACCTTCTTTACATCCACCCTTTGGCTTGCCCTCACCTTGAGCTCGCACTTATAAAATTTGAAACTTATGATTTCTTCCTCCATGGTGTTTGCCCATATATAAGTTTCTCCATGGTTAAGTCATGGGTCGTCATGCCCATTAAGCGAAACGCACCCCCAACTCATATCGGCACACCCATGTTGTTGCCCAGCTGGGTCCACATGTGCGATTAGTTCGCCTTCACCAAGTTTGCACACTTAGCCGAATTTCAGTTTTTCGACCTTCGTTGGCTTGCCGCGCTCGTGCCCCACAGGCCTTTAACTGACCGACTCAGCTCGTCGCACTTCTCCAACTCGTCCCATCGTCGCAACCGACTTGCCCACTCACCGACTTGTCGCACACCTAGCTCGTTGCATTTAACTGAGAGCGCACCCACCCAACTCGTCGCACACCAACCACAGACTCTTGGGCTTTGACACAAACAATGGGTAAAGAGAAGGAAGAAATTACTAAAAATATTTAATATGTTCTTTTCACTATCAAATAATCTCTATCCATTTGAAAAACATCATATACTTTAATCTCCTTTATATATACGACAACTTTGGAAAAGTAAGGTGCCTTGCCTCTTATGTTTAATGGAATATATCAAATCCCCTTCAGAGAGGGCATCATTTTCTGAACAAAATAGGGTTGAAAATAAATAAATTATCAATAAGCATTAAAGGAATGGAGATCATTTTATGAACAAAATAGGGTTGAAAATAAATAAATTAGCAATAGGCATTAAAGGAATGGAGATGATGTATATGTCCACTATTGAATTTTGACCAAAAAAATAAAAAAATAAATAAGTGGTCAATAAGCATTAAAAAAAAGTGGAAATGATGTATGTCTCCCCTATTGAATTTTGGCGTGCCAATTAACCCATTATTTAACAGTGAACCTACACAAACCCCACTGAGCATTGCTAAGCCACATATTTATTGCCGCACAGTAGGGCCTGTTGTCTTAATTATATGTTCTATGGGTTGAGGAAATGATTGCGTCTCCACAATCAATAGAAAAATAAAGGTGGAGAGCAAATGGCTATGTCCCTCCTTTAGCAGATTCAAGGAAAACGCGGGTGAAAGAATTTATATATTGAATATCTTAACTATAAAGAAAAAGTGGAATTTGCATAACGGTTTTGCCAATCATGACAGTGTGGAATAAATGGTTGTGTTCGTTCAGTCATCCCAATCAAGTGGCTGTATTTTTACCTTCAATATTTTGATAAGTGGGTTTGGTGTAGCTGAGTGTAGCCTGTTAAAATCTCATTAGTTAGACAAAGAGTGGAGAATGCTATGATTCTAGATAACACGATCTTTCAAGAAATTAATTTATTTAATCAACTAAAATTATCGGGTTATTGATAACTATGAGAAATGACATTATTTGTTTAATAAAGTGTTTGATTAGTGAATTTAAGTTGGTATCAGAGCCTACTTGGGCTAACTCTCTCATGGGAGGGCCCAGGGGCATAGTAAGAGTAAAATGGATTTTTTGCAGTGAGTGTTTTGTCTTTCCATCCTTTTAATGAGTAGTCAAAGGAGTCGTTTTATATGATAGAGGGATTGCCTAATCCAAATAGATAATGCATTGTAGGAGACTAGCTCTGCATTTTGGATCGGGGCTACATAATAGGGGTTTTACCACTAGATTGAAGTTATTGATGTGGAGAACTTCCTGTTGCAAATTAGCTTGTAAAGTCAAAAGATGAGAATGCTCAACTGCATGGTGTGTCATCCATTGGATGTATGCATTGGGTAGTACATAGAGGTTAAATGGATTTTGGCGTATTGGAGTTGAGAACATCGAGAAAAGAGTTGTTGGCAATGATTCGAGTTTTTCCATTCTGTAATGTGTTTTAAGGATGAACTGGCCTGAGTTACAACTTGCGAGTCTATGACAAGTTTTGATGTGGTTCAGGATTCTCGTCGATGACAGATGTTATTGCTCGATGTTGGTATAAGTAGGAACCAAGTGCTACATGATATAGAATTTAAATCAATGATAATTTATCAAAGACAGAGTATATCAAACAAGCTGTGTTCAAGCTCAATGTGAATAAGATTTATGCAATCACGAAGGGGATTCGAGTGCCTTTCAAATTGGCGTCCATGTTTGGAATAAGGGCCTTGCCACTAGATTCAATTAAAAAATGCTATGATGGACATACATACAATGTCAATGGATTTTTTTTTTCTAAAGCCGTGAGGGATGTTGAAAATAGCAACAAGAAATGATAAAAATAGAATCCAGAAATTTCAATTTTAATTTGTCCTTGAATTAAAATTGTGAGTTAAAATCGAATTTAGTCTCACCAGCTGCTTGGAAATAATTAATTAGTTCATTATGGATTAATTAGTTGGAGAAATTCAAGTTAGAAGTCTTTCTGAAGTCATGCAAGAGTTATCCCTTAAATTAAGGAGATAAGATTGAGTTATATTTGAGTTGTAATTAGTTAACTCAATTTACTGAGTTAAGTCCAGTTAAATTAGTTCCAAACAGTTTGAGGAACTAATTGTGAGCTATTAGTCAGTTGATACATGCATGCACTCAACCAGTGTACTCCAGATAACTGAAGATTCCATCATTAGAAACTCATGCATGTCTATTATGAGAAAGACCCAGTTGAGATTAAAGACAAGGACAATGTACTATTAGTTGCATGTGTTTTCCTATAAAGGAAACTCATGCATGCAGTCAAGGTAAGGTTCCTTGAGGATTGGCAGTTTTGACAATGTGTTAGAGCAGTGTTCCACTTGGTGAGGTGAGAATCATCCACTAGGAACAACGCAAGGAAATAGGAGCTTGGAGGGCAGAGGAGAAGGCTTGTGAGAAGCCATGATTACCTATGAGCATATGTGAGGATTGTACTGAGAGTTGGCTAGCTGTAAGAGCTAAGGCTTTGTATAGTTCCTATGTATTTCCACCTTGTATGATAATACATATAGTGGGGTTTTTAGCTGAGGCTTTCCCCAAAGTATTTTCATGTGTATTGTGCATTGATTCTTCTTCTTCTGGTTATATGTGTTCAGCTCGATCTTGCTCAATCTTTTAGCTTCCGCAAATTGATAGTAGAAGTAGGTTATAGTATTTTTCTTTGGTATATTGCATTATTGGTTTAATCTATAGTCAGATTTTCTATATGGTCTCAAAGCGAGATTTGTAGAGAATTTGGAGAATTTCTACAAGGGATACATCCTTTACCATTAGACCTAGGTGGTCTTCCTTTACGTGCAACTGATATAACCATTTCACAACCTATATCTATTGGAGCTTTGGTTCCATCTATTCTTTCAAAAGCAACTCCTGAACAACAATGAACAATGCTCGGAGAAAGATATTAACCTTTGGTGCATCACAATAAGACTTTGATTTATGAAGAAGGTGACACCAATAGCTCACAATCAATGCAACCTCCACGAGAAGAATCAGGTGATCTATCATATTAACCTAAGTCACATCACCTCACATCTCTTGATTTTTTTGTGGTCTTGTAGTCCTTCTCATGACTTTAGTTGATGATGTTGGGGGAATAATACCTGCATTAAATCATTCCCCCTGGAATGGATTAACAATTATAGACTTTGTTATGAAATTTCATTTGATAATTTTTTAGGTCTAAAATGGGCCTTCGAAGGAATATTATAAAATAATAGTGGAAATAATCAAATATAATTAGATTACCTCATCAAGTTTTGGAGGGAAAAAGGAAAAAACTACTTTTTTCAACCCGTATTTTCAACTTATCTGCCTATCATTTTACTCAATTTTCGAGCGAGGAAACTCGTTGGATGTGGAATTTAATTTTGCATCCAAGGAATACCCATGTTGCATACTTTCGATGGAAAATAAGTGAAATACATGAAAAAATTTGATTGCAATCACATTTTTCATGTATTTCACATTTTTTGTGTAGTAGGGTTTATCGAAAGTGTGCAACATGGGTACTCTTTGGATGCTAAGTTAATTTCTGCATCCAATGAGTGCTCCTACTCAAAATTTTAGTAAAATCGTAGGGAGATAAGTTGAAAATATGAGTTGAAAAAGTAGTTTATTTTTATCTATTTACCTTTTTACTCCAAAAAAGGCGAATCATTCCCCATGGTTGACATGATCATATTGAATCTTATTGGTTCTTATAAATTTGATTTTTGTTGTACATTTTTTTTTTTGAGAAACAATTTTTACCTCAAAATTTCTCTAATGTTCCCTCTTTATTGTGGGTGTTTCCCTTCCACTTGTTTACAAGAGGGTGTCTAAAATTGCTGCAACTCAAGATGCATGTTCGTGTCCAACTACGGGCCAGAAAAATATACCATACAAAATGGCACAACATGGATTCTTATGGTGGAATCCTGCATTATTGACAAGGATTTTGTCATTGAAGTGTAATGAGGGAGATTCAACGATTTTTAAGGGTTGAAGCTACGAAAGCGAGTCAAAACGGTATTGTTAGCAATAGGGGATATGATACGAAGTGAATATATAAAAGCATTAAATTTTGATATCACCGATATGTGAGATATGACATTTGTGGACTAGTGATTTGAATTTGATATTGGTTATGATTAATTCTAGTCAAAGTCAAGTTGTTAGAGTTTATCAAGTCATGAGAAATAATTATGGTTGAAAGAATTGGATTCTTATTGTTGTGACTTTTAGCCTAGCCGATTATTGTCATGAGTTTGAGTTAATGCCAAAATAGGTCATTCTAATAATAGTCAAGCTTTATTTGCAGGAATTATTGATTATCAGAGATGATGAAGACATGACAGTGAAGATGGAATCTGAGGATAGTGGTTGAAGCAACATTAGATATTAAAGAATGATGGACAACCAAGTGAAATTTTGTGGAATAGACTCACAGTCATGGTGTATTATGTGTCACATACATGTATTAGTAATCAAGTTTATGATGTTTCATAGTGGTCCTTGAAGATTTTGTAATAATATGTACCTAAGTCAATGGTGATGTAAGTGTACCCATGTAAAGTTCGTGGTTATCTTAAAACCACTTTTCTAGTGCAAGTATGTGGTGAGCCAGAAACCACTTTGTAGTGTAGGTTTGTGGTAAGCCAGAAACCACTTGTGAGAGGGAAGTGGATAGGGATTCATGTAGCATGGGTTAGGGTTAACGGACAAAACCCTTAGTATGGTTGAGGGTCAACTAAAAAAACCCTACGCATGGTTTAGGGTAAGCCGATAAAACCTAGAGCATGGTTATGGGTAATGCAAGAAAACCCAGGTTGATAATGATAAAGGGGGACTTGCATGTACATGTACATGTATGCGGATATAATGGTTGACTAAACCATGTACATGAAGGACATCCCAGTAGATTGGTGGTTATAATGGTTGGGTACCCATGCATTTCATGGATGGATTTTCCTTTATATGGATGTCAACATATTTTTTTATCATGTTTGTAAACACTAGGTTGGACCATAACTAGACTTTGTTGATTGTGATTGAGACAAGTAGTCATTAAGAGGGAGACTTAGAAAATATAATTCCTACTTGTCTTACGTGTGATGCTTTCTATGTAAAGGATTATGTTCCTATTCTTTAGGAGTTGTTTACATCTAGATGTTTCCTAGATTGGTGTGTAGTTGAGATATTATATCAATTGAGTGGTTATGTATCCAAGATAATTTTCCTATCTTGAGACAACACTACATGTATTTATATGTAACCTTATTTGATTAATAAAGAGTGCACGATCAGTAAATCAAGTTTTTATTTGGTATATTGTTCAACCATTAGATTAGATTAGTTTGTGACCTTGTTGAGGACATAGTTACACTATGACCCAAGAAGGGCACCGTTATCTAGTGGAAGGAAGTTAAAAGTACAATTTCTTACCTTCCCTTTGATTATTGAAGCTTTGCACACTTTCCATTGAGGTAGAACATTGTAAATTCTCTAACCTTTTTCCAAGGCCATCCTTTAAGATCACCTTGGTGTACTTGGAGAGGATTCTTCATCAACCAATCCCCCACCATCTTGTAGGAGAATTTAGTTGCCCTTTGTAGCAATTGAGGGAAAAGAAATCCTCCTAGTACCATCAACACTATCTCTTAAACCTTGAATCTCCCTTAGTGTTGGAGATAATTACTCCCATCTACACTCAAACAACTTGTAGTTTTAGGTAATTTACATAGAGTCTAAATTCAAGAAATGTCAGTCATGCATGTGTGAACTAACATTAACATATCTATTCTTAGTGGTTTTGATTCTATTTAATCATGTAGCTTCAAGCAATTAAATCAATTCAAATTATCGAGCAACATCTCATACTATATTGTGGTATTCCATTATTTTCTCATCTATCCATCTACATATTGGTATCAAAGATAAGGAGTAGACTCTAGAAAAAGGAACTAGGAATATCTAGAGTAGGTTCGATCCATCTTTCACCAGTCAGGTAAAAGGATTTTGAGAAGAGAATAGTGGAAAGTACTTTGCAGATGTCATTGCCATTAAAAAATCCTTAGCTACATCATTTGTATAGCCTATATGCATCATACTTTGAAGAGTTGTTTCTCAAACAAGGAGTCATTGCCCTAAGTTACAACCACGAGCCTCCACCTTAAGTAGCTGCAACTATTGTTATGGATTGATTTTCCACCAAAGTGGCCATTGATCAAACTATACATCAATTCCAATGAGTCACATGGTAAATTTAAAAGAGCTACACTCAATAAATTGAGTAGCCAAAGGAAAAAGGGGAGATGCCATAGGAATCCGTACATAAGAAACGGTAGCTCACTCTAGTAAACCCGCTAGTATCCACTAGGAGTAACAATAGGAATATATGTAGAAGAGATGTAGTGATCCGGTGGATAAAAAAAATGGTCAAAATTGAAAGTGTTGATATAAATCAAACCTGAATTATTGGATAGATCTCGACGATCTAAATCCAATGCAACTTGTTTCACTCAAATATGACATCGGATGCTCCCAGAATCACATTCTGTTCATTTTGGGAAACAACTAAAAAAATTGAAATTTGGGTTGCATTGATGCCTAGTTAGCAGTCCATACATTGACTAGACCATGACTTGGTAGGTGATTGGGTTCTTCATCGACCAATGGTTAGTCGACACTAACATCATGTGATTGGTTGGTGTGGTTTAATTTTATTGGTTGAACGTTGTTGTGGTGGCTCAATGAGAGAGTGCCACATGGGCCAACCAGTGGTTACCACGTGGCCTCCTCATCGACGACCAAAATTTGTTTGGAGGTCGAACAACACCCCTAAGATTCGAACACAACACTAAGTACCAAGCAACCAACAAATATATCGTCATGCCATTACCATGTAACTTGTTATATAATGTATGTGAATTATATTTAAATTACAATGTTGGCATGATTGGGGGTAGGGTCGGGGCTAAGACCCATCCCTAGTCACCAAACCCAAGAGGTCGAAGGGGCGGGACCGTGGGCCAAGGCTTAGCCCCATTCCCATGGTCATGAAACCCACCACAACTCATACACCAGAACCATGGGTAGATGAAAAGGGGGCCAACCCCAAGTCATATGGGATCCCATATGACCATAGTGGAAGTGCAGGAGGAGCGCAGGAATTTAGCGTGAAACCTAGTTTCCATGTAACGATAAGACCGCATGTCAAGCGGTTGGGGGCCCGACCGATTGGGGTAGGTAGTTAGCCCTGGCCCCTGGGCACATGGCCCCCATGTGGCTTAAATTTTTGGAACTGGGGGCTTAATGGCACCCTTAATAGTCCTACGAATTTGCCTTTCGGGTGGGAATTGTGTCAGGTTTAGTGCACAAGTTCCACGTTTGGGGTGCTCAAGCAAGGTTGAGGTCGAATTGGAGGATGGTTAGCTGCAGAATTTCGGAAAATGAAGAAACAAGCATAACTTTCTCATTTTTTGACCAAATGAGGGGCAAAAATAACCAAAATGGGGGTTTTTTACTGTTCTGGAGCCATTGGAGACATGTTTTTAGAATTATTAGCACTATAACTTGATGTAAACATGTATTTTTGAGCATAATGGAAGATGCCCAACATTGGAAGCTGGACCAAGAGATGTAGCCCAGGAGGGGTGAACTCCTTTATCATTTGTTGTTTTGTATTTGCTATTATGGTACTGATGTATTATTTATTTTATGCAAAATTGATTTTTTTAAATCATGTTAATGTGTTAATTAAATTGACATAAGTGTTTAAAAACTCTAATCATTATACTTTCAAATTGCACCTTTAAAATAATCAAGTATTACATTCATATCATTTTAGTATCAGAGCCCAGGTTACTATGAAGATTTGATTTGTTGCAAGTGTTTTTCTAATTCTTACAAGTTTGAAGCTCAAAAGAATATAAGGAGAATTGGTGGAGCCAAGATCTCAAATTGTTTCAAGGTGAACAAACACACCTCAAGCTTCAATAGTCTTGGCACATGAAGAGGGTCCTAAAGGGATGTATGAAGACGAGAAGACTTTTAGAAAAGCATTATTTAAAATGTTAGAGATGGTTAATGTTTTGTATGAGGAGAGGAATTCTAGAATATATAGAGAAAGTTCAAAACCTTATGGAGGATAAGGAGGCAAACCTCCAAAAGGGAATGGAGAGAATGGTGACAAACCACCACCTTCACCTCCATCATCATCCTCATATTCATCTTCATCCTCATCTTCAACTTCTTCTACCCTTTCACAGACACATCCAAATTCCCCAAGGGGTCATGGTAAAACTCCTTTGCTTAAGATTGATATTAATTTTGAATTGCCTATGTACAATGGAGAGGTAAATGCATAAATATTAGACAATTGGATTCGTCAGATTGAAGTGTATTGCAGGATACAAAGAATCAAACATGATGATTCAAACCAAGATTCAACTTGATTCTCTTAGATTGGAAGGTGCAACACTAATTTGGTGGGAAGGCAAAACTCAAGAGGACATGAAGAACATGGTAAAGTTTTATTCTCTTGGAATTATTTTGTTGTTGCAATAAGAAGGAAATTTTATCCATTAGCATATATGCAAAAAGCTATTATGGATTGGTAGAACTTTAGGCAAGCTAAAAGAAAAAATGTGCAATCTTATACTCAATAATTTAGGAAAAGAGCTTTGATTTTAGGTATATATTTGTCCTCACAAGATACTTTTCTCAAATACATTGGAGGATTGCATAGTTATTTGATACATACCATTCTCATATTTAACCCTACAAAACTAGATGAATTTTGTGTTTAGGAAACTCACTTAGAGGCAAGAGGGAAAAATGTTTCTGAAGAAACTAGTGAGAGTTCCTCTGGGTCTGGAGAAAAATGAAATGGTAAGTTCAAAGGAAAAGGGAAGAAGAATTCTTCCATCAAGATGGAGAAAGAAAATATCACACATAAACATTGTTCCAGAGAGGACCATGATGAAGATAATTGTTGGAAACTTCATCTAGAAATGAGACCCAAAAATTTTAAGAACAAGGAGAAGGAGAAGACAACTGCAACTACGGAACATGATCTAGGTTTAGATTCTGGAGATGAAACAAAGATCACAACCATGGGTTTGAAAGGCAAGGACATTGCAAGTACTTGTTCTTCAAATTGTATTAATGAAACTCAAGATGAAAAAACAAGAATAGAACTTTTCCACATTAGAGTTATTTCAAAACATACAAAGATAGATACACTGTTTGATAGTGGTCCACAAGCAAGTCTTATCTTAGAAGACATTATCAAGAAGTTGAATTTAGAAGCCATTCCTCATCCTAAACCTTATCCTTTAGGTTGGATATGTGACAATTCAAAATTGCATGTGACAAAAAGATGTAAACTGAAATTTGCAATCACTGCAAACTTTCTAGATGAGGTAGAGTTTGATGTAATTCTAATTGATATATGTGGTATTGTTTTGAGAAGCCCATACCTATATGATAGGACGGTTATTTTTCATTGCCATGAGAAAAAATATTATTTGTTCAAGAATGGGATTAAGTACATTGTTAGATCACACAACAAGAAGTTGAATACATCTCTTGTAAATGTGGGACAAATGAATAGGAATGTTAATGGTAGTCAGAAATTTGCATTGTTAATGATAAAACATGAAGGTGTTGAATAATCTAAAGCCTTTTAAGGATATGAATCAAGTTTGAAATCTGATTTCATTGATGTTTCTAATTCATGTGATAAGATGTTTCAGGGTTCTAACATGTTGCCTCCTAAAAGAGGTAAACAACATGAAGTAAATTTGCAGCAACATGCATCATTGTTGAACATTGGTGTGAAAAAGATGCCAGTGTTAGAGAGTGTAGAGATCAAAGAGAAAATGCAAAAGAAAAGTGAAAAAGAGGAGTTTGGTTTCAAAACTTCTTCTTGTGGGTTTTGTAATGTGTTGGCTTTTAAAAGGGATGGTGCATGGCGGTGGCGATCACATTTGGTCAAGGGTTGAGCCAAGTACAAGGTTAGACATGGTAAGCATCATCATGACGACGATGCTCAAGGTGAGAAGAATTTGAGATTGTTTAAGTTTCCTTGGATTGGAGACCGAGGAGGGAATGTGTTTATTCCTTCAAAGGCAGTTTGTTGTTCTACATATTCTGGGAAATTGCAATAAGATGTCATCTATGATAGCAAGACAAGGACCCCAAAATGAGGGAAAATGATGTATTTTCATGAAAAGCTCAAAATGTCAAATTCAAGCAAAGTTCAGTGGATTGAGACTAAAAGGGTGAGGGAACTATACCCTTATCTATTTGTTGACTGATAAAGATATTTTGGAGGTCCAAAAACTTCCAATGGGGAGGAGTGATCCGGTGGATCAAAAAAACCATCAAAATTGAAAGTGTGCGACAGAGCTTGAAACCTGAACGACTAGATAGATCTCGGTGATTTGAATCCAACACAACTCATTTCAATCAAATCTGACATCGAATGCTACTAGAATCACGTTCTATTTGTTTTGGGAAACAACTAAAAAATTGAAATTTGGGTTGCAGGGATGCCCAGTCAGCAGTTTGTATGCTGACTGAGCCATGACTTGGTAGGTGATTGGGTTTCTCATCGGCCAATGGTTGGTCGAAACTTGGCATCAGGGGATTGGTTGGCGTGGTTTAATTTTATTTGTTGAATGTTGTTGTGGTGGCCTAATGAGGGAGTGCCACGTGGGCCAACTAGTTGCCTCCTCATGGCCGACTAAAATCTGTTTGGAGGCCGAACAACACCCCTGGGAGTCAAACGTGACACCAAGTAATAAGCGACCAACAAATTTACCATCTCGCCACCGCTATGTCACTTGTTATATAACATATGTGAATTATATTTAAATTACAATGTTCGCATGGTTGGGGGTAGGGTCGGGGCTAAGCCCCATCCCTGGTCATCGCACCCAAGAGGTCCAAAGGGTGGGACTGTGGGCCAGGGCTTAGCCCAAACCCCATGGTCACGACACCCACCACAACTCATACATCGGGACCATGGGTAGATGAAAAGGGGGCCAGCCCCAAAGAGCCATCCCCAAGCCATATGGGATCCCATACGACCGCACTGAAAGCACAGGAGGAGTGCAAAAATTTAGTGCTAAACCCAAGTTCCATGGAACGATAAGAAAACATGCCAAGCGATTAGGGGCCCGACCGATGGGGGCAGACAGTTAGCCTCGACCCTTGAGCACGTGGCCCCATGTGGCCTAAATTTTCGGAACTGGGGGCTTAATGGCACCCTTAACAATCCTACAAATTCGCTTGTTGAGGGAGAATTGTGCTAGGTTTAGTGCGTCGGTTCCACGTTTGGGGTGCTCAAGCCAGGTTGAGGCCGAATTCAAGGATGGTTAGCCGCAGAATTTGGGAAAATGAAGAAACAAGCATAACTTTCTTAGTTTTTTTCCAAATGAGGTGAAAAAAGAACCAAAATGGGTGCTTTTTACTATTTTGGAGCCATTGGAGACATTGTTTTAGCATTATGAGCATTGTAACTTGATTTAAACTCATATTTTTTTAGCATAATGGAAGAGTCCCAACATTGTAAGCTAGACCAGGAGATGTATCCTAGGAGGGGTGAACCCCTTTATCAAATTTTATTGTTTTGTGTTTGCTGTCATGGTACTGAGGTCTTCTTTATTTCCCGCAAAACTTAGTTTTTAAAGCATGTTAATGTGTTAATGAAATTAACATAAGTGTTTAAAAACTTTAATAATTATACTTGCAAATTGCACCATAAAATCTTCAAGTATTACATTAAGATCATGTAGCTCATTTTAGCAAAGCCATCGGTAGTTGTTAGGAGCCACTTTCAAATGAAACATTTGAAAATGTTCTAAAAATGTTTTGGGCAACGTATATGAATTTTTTTATTTTTTTATTTTTAATAGTAACTAATCATATTTCCATTTTTACTTTATATATGAACTTTCGTTTAGATATATTTTTTTATTGTTTTGGGTTATCATAAAAAGTGAAAAGTTTGAAAAAAGGTTATATATTTTTTAGATCAGACTGAGGATTTTATTTTCTTGTTATTTGAAAAGGTGTTCAGTGAGAAATAAAAGGGAATTTTTATATCAGGAAATGTTTTTTGTGCAGATTAAAGAAAAGAGATATGTATTTAGGTGGGAATCTTTCTCAGCAATAGTTTCAAGCTGTGATAGGGAAAAATTATGAAGTTTAGGCCATTAAGATGTAAACTTGGTTACGTTTTGAGGAGGTGTGGGAACTTGTAGTCTATGGCTATACAAAGACATCTAATGAGGCAGTTGAACAAGCTTTGACAAGCACACGAAAGGATCAACTCAAAGTCAACATGAATAAGGATGTGTGAGCACTTGTTGAACATTCACAATGGCTTGATGCAACTATTTTTCCCAAGATCTCAACAACAAATTCCTCCAAGATAGCATGGGAAATATTAGAAACTAATTATCATGGAATTACGAAGGTGAGGACAATTAAGTTGCAGACACTGAGGATAAATTTTGAGAATTTGAAGATGAAAGAGTTGGAGTTCATCGATTAGTACATGACCAGAGTCATAAAAAATGTTAATCAACTAAGGATGTTTGGTGAAGGTCTTCTAGATTAGAAAGTGACAAAAAAGGTTCTCGAGATCTTGAGTAAGAAATTTGATGCGGTGTTCATAGTCATTGAAGACTCTGATGACTTGTTACAACTATCAGTAGATGAGTTGTTGGGATCCTTATTATTACATGAATCTTGAATAAACAAGCACAATGAATCTTTGGAAAATGCATTTAAATCATAGGTTTCTATCTCACGAGGAAGAGGAGGATCAAGATCTAGAAGTAGAGGATGGACCACTAGAAGCAACAATTAAAGAGATGATTGAGAGCAAGAAAGGATATCATATCAAAATCCTCATAGTTTAAGGGGGAGTAGCAACAAAAATTCACAATCAAATCAAAGGTATGACAAATCAAAAGTTAAGTGATTTTATTGTAACAAGATGTGTCATTATACACATGAATGTAGAAAGAATAAAGTTTATCTTAGCAGACAAGGAGCAAATTGTTCTTTGAGAAGTGTGAAGAATATTGATCTAATGATATTTGGCTTATAAATAACTGATGTAGTAATCATATGAAAAGAAACATAAGCATAATTACATATGTGGATGTTGTGGGTTAATTAGATAATTTAGTTGATGATGTTGGGGGAATAATATTACATTAAATCATTCCCCTGGAACGGGTTAACAATTATAGACTTTGTTATGCAATTCATTTGAGAATTTTTTAGGTCTAAAATGGACTTTCCAAAGTTAGTTGAACTTAAGTGAATTTAATGACAATGGTTATTAGATAACTTATCATGAGTTTTGGTTTTATTGGGTTAGTAAATTACATCCACCTCATGGACATCAATGATGAATAGTGCTAAGTAAAAAAGAAATCAAGAAAATGAAAGCTTGAATCATATTCTTATTTAGAATTTCAACTTTTTACTCTCTATGAAAATGAGAACTATATTCTCTAGTAACCAAGAGAGTTTTGCAAACCTTGGTCAACTTCCACTTATTAAATGAAAATGACTATAGCAACAACACATTCAATCCTTTGATTTTTAATAAGGATAAGCCACGTATATGCAAAAACTACATGACTTGAAACTATTGTTAAGATGCTTTGGGGTTCCCTACTCCATCCAAATGTGCATTAAATCCTCAGTGACCATAATCGGCCATAATACTAATAAATTAAAGATTCATTCATTAAAATAAACGTAAATATATAATGATAAGACACTTATCTTGAAACAAAAATAAATATGAGGATAAATTTCATATCTCTCCATGAAAAATGTTAGTTACTATGTACTCTATTAGATTATTCATTCGGGGGTAGATTCATTTATTGTTGATTCAAAGATTAATTTGGATATATGGGGGGAATTTCTTTTACATATAAACAAGAGCCTTAGTTCAAAGCCTCTTTAGTGTATGCCTGGTTTAACTTTTGCGAAATCAACATTTTCCACTTGAAAATGTATTTACTTAACATAAGAAATGTCAATTTTTTTTATTTACATTTCAAATTTCAATATTGGTTACTTATTAATGGATTTTCTGTTTGTGAATGGATTTAATTAGCTTAATAAAATACAACATATTTTCTAAAGTTACAAATGAAGTTACTTCCGACTAAAACACTTATACTGTTTTTTACTTACTTTTCTAATTATTTCATCTAATAAAAACACAAATTTTCAAATTTAAAAGAATCCTAACCCCTTAAAAAAGTGGAATATGTGTAGATGTGAAGAGAAACAAAAGCTAAGCTTGACAATGGATGGTAAAGAGTATAATCTAATATTTATTTTTGGATGAAATTTTTGTATTTTAAAATATTAAAATATAAATTTATTAAAAATATTTATATTTAAACAAATATATAAATGTTTAAAGATATTTTTATTAAAAATATTTATAATAAATTAATTTTATTTTATAACTATAATATATATATATATATATATATATATATATATATATATATATATATATATATATGTATTTGTATACGTATATGTATATGTATATGTATATATATATATAAACTTTTTACATTTTCTCCAATCTAATTAAGATATAATTTGAAACAATAAATTATTAAATAATTTTAAAGTGATTAGAGATGACTGATTCAGATCTAACGAGTATAAGATAATTTAAGTTGAATTTTTTAAGAGAGAATAATGATAAAGAAGTTAGAGGACTATTTATGGAGAGCTAAACTCGTATAAAGATATTCTATGTTGAAAAAAATATTGATAATTTTTATTATTATTATTTATTATTATTTTGAGTTTTTATATTATTTTCATAGATCGAAATTCTATTCTATAATAATGTACAGGAGTAATTGTGTAGAGCAAAGCATTAGGGCATTTATGAGATTTAAAATGGGTCTCTTAAAGAAAATGTACAACAAAAAATAAACTTTATAAGAATCAATAGGATTCAAGATGATGATGTCAAAGATGATCACCATTTTTTGGAATAAAAAATAAAAATATTAAAAAATAATAAAATAATAAAATAACTTTTTCAACTTATATTTTAAACTTATCTCCCTAACGTTTTACTCAAATTTCGAGTGGGAGTACTCGTTGGATGCAAATTTTAATTCTTCATACAATGAGTACCCATGTTGCATACTTTCGATGGATCCTAGTACATGAAAAATGAGAAATACATGAAAACACATTATTACAATCACATTTTTCATGTATTTCTCATTTTTTGTGTAGTAGGGTCCATCGAAAGTTTGCAAAATGGGTACTCCTTGGATGAAGAATCAAATTTTGCATCCAACGAGTGTTTCCGTTTGAAATTTGAGTAAACCCATAGGGAGATAAGTTGAAAATACGGATTGAAAAAATAGTTTGTTTTTTGTTTTTGTTTTCCCCCCTCTAAAATTTGATGATGTAATATAATCTTATTTGATTACTTCCACTATTATTTTATAATTTTCTTAGGAGGCCCATTTTAGAACTCAAAATCCCTGAATGGGATCCTTGGATCTGGGTGGTACATCGCGTAGTGTGTCTTAAACCTAGTGAAAGGTATTTAAACCTAGTGAAAGGTATTTAATAGCTTTCTTCTCCTTCGCCAACATGTTTAGATATGTGAAAGGAACATCGTATTTTTTCGCCAACATGTATAGATATGTGAAAGGAACATCATATTTTTTTGGTAATCATTTTAAATGTTTCCATTCAATCACTCAACTATGGGAGCTAGCGCCTTTTTGAGATGATTCACTTTTGGAGACCTAGGTTGTGCTAGTTGGATGTTTTGATAGACTATCAACTTTAGTATCATGCATCTTGTTGGAGGGGGAACCACAAACCACTGGGTATTTGTCTTTTTCCTACATAACTAGAGGGCCAGGGGGAGGATGTGTGTCAAGCTGGTGGGAGGAGTCCATATCTGCAAAGCTTTCCTTGGAATCGGTGGAAATTGGAGTTATGGGGATGGGAAGGAACTCAATTCCAACTTAGTTGTAGATATTACATAGAGCGAGGTGAGTATTATTGAATTGGATGCCAACCTCAACCACTCTACGTTTTTCTCCTCCTCTGGCTTCTTCCATGGTCTAAAGATGGTGCATTAACAAATTCCTTATTGTCCAAAGACCATCGCCTAAGTGCCTTCACTTCTTTGTCTCCATTGTTGCAACCAGAAGACGAATGTGAACTGGAATATCTTGGTCAAACAACTCTACTTCTTGTCCATGCCATGGAGGCAGGGTAGGTGCTCATGTCCTCTGCGTCCTTTTCTAGCTCTTACAAGTTCCCTAACCATTGCTTCTTGCGTGGTAATTTTATGCCTAGAGCGATGAAGTCTGGATATGTTCACAAGGTAAACGATACAACTCTTTTTGGAGCTTGATGATTGCAGGCAAGAATGAAGAAGAGGAGGAAGGTACAAAAGAAGAAATATTAGAAGAGGCATGAATGGCAATGTAAGGCATATCACCAGATGGATTTGGATGGAATATTTTGAATGATCCCAATCAATTGTCTCTGAGCCCCTTTGATTGAGCTCCCTTATGCACGACCACCACCTAGACTCACTTGTGTATATGAGCATGATGTGTGTCATGTGTTACCTGATAAGACACACTATGCAATGTACACCCAAATCCAAGGATACCATTAGGGGATTTTTGAGTTCTAAAACGGGCCTCCTAAGAAAATTATAAAATAATAGTGGAAATAATCAAATAAGATTATATTACATCATTAAATTTTAGAGGGAAAGCAAAAAAAAAAACTATTTTTTCAATTTGTATTTTCAACTTATCTCCCTATGGGTTTACTCAAATTTCAAACAGAAACACTCGTTGGATGCAAAATTTGATTCTTCATCCAAGGAGTACCCATGTTGCAAACTTTCGATGGACCTTACTACACAAAAAATGAGAAATACATGAAAAATGTGATTGTAATAATGTGTTTTAATGTATTTCTCATTTTTCGTGTAGCAGGGTCCATCAAAAGTATGCAACATGGGTACTCATTGTATGAAGAATTAAAATTTGCATCCAACGAGTGCTCCCACTCGAAATTTGAGTAAAACATTAAGGAGATAAGTTTAAAATATAAGTTGAAAAATTTATTTTATTTATTTTATTTTTTTATTCCAAAAATGGTGAATCATCTTTGACATCATCATCTTTGAATTCTATTGTTCTCTTATAAAGTTTATTTTTGTTGTACATTTTTCTTAGGGAGGCCCATTTAAACCTCATAAGTCCCCCTAATGCTTACTCTACACAATTACTCCTATACATTAATTATAAATTAGAAATTTCCGATCTATGAAAATAATATTAAAACTCAAAAAATAATAATAATAAAATTATCAATATTTTTTCAACATAGAAAATCTTATACTTGTAGCTCTCAATCGGTCATCTCTAATCACTTAATAATTATTAATATAATTTATTGTTACAAATAAAATCTTAATAGATTGGGAAAGTGTAAAAAGTTTATATATATATATATATATAATATATATAATATATATATATATATATATATTAATAAAATTAATTTATTATAAATATTTTTAATAAAAAATATCTTTAAACATTTATATATTTGTTAAAATATAAAATATTTTTATAAATTTATATTTAAATATTTTAAAATACAAAAATTTCATCCAAAAATAAATATTGGATTATACTCTTTACCATCCATTGTCAAGCTTAGCTTTTGTTTCTCTTCACATCTACACATATTCCACTTTTTTAAAGGGTTAGGTTTCTTTTAAATTTGAAAATTTGTGTTTTTATTAGATGAAATAATTAGAAAAGTAAGTAAAAATCAGTACAAGTGTTTTATTCGGAAGTAACTTCATTTGCAACTTTAGAAAATATGTTGTATTTTATTGCATTTTATTAAGCTAATTAAATTCATTCACAAAAAGAAAATCCATTAATAAGTAACCAATATTGAAATTTGAAATGTAAGTAAAAAAAATTGACATTTCTTATGTTAAGTAAATACATTTTCAAGTGGAAAATGTTGAATTCGCAAAAGTTAAACTAGGCATATGCTAAAGAGGCTTTGAACTAAGGCTCTTGTTTAAGAACAGTTGGAAAAGAGCCAAGCCAAGTACATGACAAGGCAGGATAAGCATATTGTGGACTAGAGTTTTCAGGTCAGAGATGTAGCCTAGGAGGGATGAACTTCATCAACAAACCTTTTGTCTTTCTCTTCATTATACCTGGATGGATTATGTGTTCTTATGTTCATTATGTTAAGTTACATACGAAGACTAATTCATGATTTGACAATATATTGGAAACCTATTTTCAAGACCCATTTTTAATCTTGTAAAGCGTCGACGTTGTCCTAATGTTTCTTTTATTTGATTTTGGAAAAGAGGAAGAAAGTGCCCAGAAATTCTTCAAACTAGTGCCAAATTGAAGAGCTCTCCGATATGAATCCAAAGCAACTCGAATCACTCAAAACATATATCATATTCTCCCGATATCACATTCTGTTCATTTTCCTAAATAGGTAAAAAAATTGTAGGTTGGTTGCAGGTACGTTGACTATGCATTTTGTACGCTCAGGTATCAGGACAACATGAATTATGGTATCAACGAAATTGGATCAGGACAACATGAATTATGGTATCAGGGACAGGAAATTGGTCTAGTCATGTTGACAAGCCCGGAGATGTAGCCCAGGAGGGGTGAACTCCATCGACAAACCTTTTGTCTTGCTCTTCATTATGCCTACATGGATTATGTGTTGTTATATTTTTTATGTTAAGTTATATATGACGACTAAATCACGATTTGAAGAGATATTGGAAACCTGTTTGTTTCAAGACCCATTTTTAATCTTGCAAAGGGTTGACACGTCCTAATTTTTGTTTTATTTTATTTTGGAAAAGAGGAATAAAGTGCCCAGAGATTCTTCAAACCAGTGCCAAATCAAAGAGCTCACCGATATGAATCCATATCAACTTGAATCGCTCAAAATTGATATCATATGCTCCCATTATCGTGTTCTAATAGTTTTCCCAAACAAGTAAAAAATTTGTAGATTGGTCACTGGTACGCTGACTAGGAGGGTGACTGGACATCTTGACTGGGTTTCTTGGACCAATGGTAGGCTGCCACTTGTCCTCTTGAAATTTGATACCCTAATCAGATTACACCACCAATCCAATTTCTCTGATACCATAATTCATTATTAAGTATCAAGGTAATCTTATTAGGTGCAATTGGATTACCATGTTTGAATTATGATCTCCCAAAGTTTCTTCTGCTAACTAACCTAAAAACTACACCCATCTATTATATGTCCTATGAATCCACCTTTTCCGAGCACGCTAAGCGAAAATTTCTCTCGGCGCCAGCAAGATTCACGTTGAAATTGGTGCATTATGTTGTCTCGTTTAAATGTAAAATGACCCCCCTGTGAGCGGAAAAATTGGGTCATATGGCCATGCGGCTGAGGGCCAGGGCCAACGTCCCATCCCCGCTATCGAAGTCCCCACTCTTTTTGAACTGGGTCATATATGGAACCATATAACCTGGGCTTATCCCCAAGTTAAAACGCCCAACTGTTAAACCCTTCACGCCACATGCCCTTGGTCATATGGTTGGTGATAAAACCGTGGGTTGATCCCAATGCTTCCGCCAAGCTCCACTCTGCCCACGCAATGGTCCCATGTCCTGTGTTGCGACCATGGGTTGGGATTTACTCTAGTCCCTATCGCCAACTTTGTCCCCGATTTCACCTAAACCCATGGAACCCTGATATGGGCCTATTCTCAAGCCCCCAACTATTCCACACTCCGACCTTTCAGTATGTCGTCATATGGTAGGCCATGGGACCTAGGCCTGGTTCCTTTTACCAAGCCCCCCCAGCTATTAGTTCTCATCTCCCATATTGAGGTTACATGCACTCCATGTGATATGGGGCTAGTCCCCAAAGTTCTACCCTAGAATCTATTGGTGCACAGTGCATTTAGGTTGTGGTTCGATGGTTGGATAACGTTGGTGTTGGAACCATGGGTTGGGGCTAGGCACATGCCCTTGGCTCCATGTTTTTGGTCCTGTGGGCATAGGGTGACGAAGGGTCGGGGATTAGCCCCAGCTCGATCCCCCAAGTACACAATACATAAACATTAAATAAATGTGGGCCACTATACATGTCAAGAACCACCCCAAGAATAGAGAAATAAGGCTTTATGATGCCAGTCCATAGGTCATGCAGTCAATTCTCGAGGAGGCCTGTTCGCCCATAAAACAAATTGATGCATTTTTGGGAGGCCACATGGCAACCCTTCATTGGCCCACGTGGCATCCATTCATTTTACCATGTAACACACATTCAACCACCAATCAAAACACAATACAATTTGACCAATATAGAGCGGACACTTGGCAACCAATGATGGCCTGAGAAACCCATTCAACATGACCACTCACCCTACCCAGTGAGCGTATGCAATGTTGGACTACCTAGTCAGCAATTCTAAAACCAAACTGCAAATGTTTTGCATTTTTGGGAAAACGATCAAAAAGTGATATTGGGAGAATATGATATCGGTTTTGAGCAATTCAAGTTGTGTTGGATTCAAGTCGTCGAGATCTATGCACTGGTATAGGTTTCGAGCACTTTTGAACACTTGATTTTTATCACTTTACTAATCCCCTGGATCACTCCTCCCAACCAGAAGCTTGTGAATCTTCAAAATACTATTTTCAGTCAACAAAAAGATGAGGGTACAGTTCTCTCACGCTTCCCTTTTCAATCCATTTGGTTTTGCCTGGTTTTGTACCTTTGAACCCCATATGAAGGTGCTTCCCATTCCTTCTTCTTGAAGTTCTCATTTCTCTATCAAGGATAGGATCTTGCTGCAATTCTTTAAGATATTTAGAAGAGAAAACTTCTATTAAATAAATGTGAACATTCTCTCCTACGTCTTCAATCAAAGGAGGCTTACCCAATTTCAAGTTATTTTCACCTCAAATTTTTTCTTCGCTGATGCAAATCCTTACTTCATTTCCAACCTTGAAATTGTGGTCATCATGAAGCTTATCATGTCTAGCCTTGTTTTTGGCTTGACTCTTCACCAAATGTGATCGCTATCACCATGCACCATTCTTCCTCAAACCCAAAACAATAGGATAACCATAAGAAGATTTATTAGAACTAATGTTCCCTTTTCCAAGTAGCTCTTGCATCTGCTTCTTGATTCCTACATTCTCTAACATTGGCATCTTGTTCAAACCAATGTTCAAAAGTGATGCATCCCGCTACAAATGAACTTCATGTTGTTTTCCTCTTTTAAAAGGAGACACATTAGATTCCTGAAACATCTTATCATATGTATTAGCAACTTCAACTAAATCTGATTTTAATGCTGCATCATATTCTTGTAAGGATTTAGATTCATCAACATCTTTATGTTTAATCATCAACAATGCAAAATTCTGACTAGCATTTACAAACCTCTTCATTTGTCCAGCATTCACAAGAGATAAATTCAACTTCTTTCTATGTTCTCTAATATTGTACTTAATACCATCTTTAAACAAGTGATACTTGTTCTCATGGCGATGAAAGATGGATTTCCTGCCAAATAACTATGGGCTTCCCAAAACAATCCCACAAATGTCAAGTGGTGCCACATCAAGTTCTACTTCATTAATAAAATTTGCAGTGATGGCAAATCTAAGTATGCATTTTTTTGTCACTTGCAACTTGGCATTATCACATACCCAACCCAAAGGATAAGTTTTAGGATGAGGAATTTTTAGCTTGAGGGGGCTTGGACCCAGATTCAGTGTTAGTTGCGCTAACCAACAAAACCCTACACTATCGGCCCTTTTGGAAACAACCCGCTTAACGTAGACTGCATTCTCACTCGAGGCAGTATTGGGGGATGCTAGAACCAAGTTTCTGCATCCATAAGGTTATGTGATGTGGGGTTAGGGTGTTTCTTTCATTTCAGGTCTAATCTGAACTTTGCGAACCCTTATCCATGAAATCACAAAACTTAAGCGATTTTAAGTTAAACAGAGTTATGAACTTCGCGTAAACATCTAGCCATGCATAAAATAACGTATAGTAGTAGATCCAGGTTTTCGCGAAGCATTTAAGACAAAAATACATATAATTGGTATTCAATTGCATATAATTACATAAAACACACATGTATATAAATTGGACATAGAATTGTTTCAAATATTATTTATTACTTCACATATTCCATATACAAACTTTCCAGATCCTATGCACATAGTTGCAAGGTCCCACACACTCAATTGCGACTTACCAAGGTCTCCGCACACTTAGCTGCAGGAGCTTTCCCCTTCACCAAAAATACAGGAATATCATACATTTACAGACTCAAAGAATATAAAAATTCCATTCTCCTCATCGATTAATTCCTTAGACTCACTAAAACACCCTTTTATATACTTTCCCCATTACAATACTATGGTTCATAAACCATGGTCGGAGCTCCAAAAAATACAAAAACTAAGGGGCTTTGACCTTCCTAAAGCCCCTTGACTCTTAGTGATTTTCCCTACTCACACTTTGCTCCTCAAAATGTAGAGATTTTACAATATCTTATCAAAAACTGACCCAGGGGACCCGGTCCCAACAAGCCCCCAACACAAAGATGTGACTCGTCCCTGAGTCACTATGTTCATATATCCTTAACATATGCTTTGAAGCCCCTAAATTCTGACTTCAAGGCTTGAAGTTCTGATGTACTCTGTGCAACAGCCTGCTGAACCTCTTCAACTAACTTTTTTGTAGTTGGCCCTGCAATTGCTAAACTCATCGTCCTCTACATCTTCTAAAGGGATTTTAATTTTCTCTAGACGTTCTGCAACAGTTGGCTTGCCTCATCAGCCCATGGTTGCATCCTTGCTTAAATGATAGAGTCCTTCCGCGTAGCTCATCAATCTGAGTCTGTATGAATTTCTCTTCTTGGATTCTCATGAACCTCTACATAGGTGCTAAGGTCCGCGATGTCACCTTGATCTCATCAAACTACAGTCGCTTTTCGCAGATGTCAGCTTCAAGTTTCTGCAGGTGCGGGTCCTCCTGCAGTGAGGCCCACATTTCCATTTTAGTTTCAAAATTTTGGCTGCAGTCGTTAACTGCAGTGGTAAGAATTTCCATATCAGCTTTAATAGCAGCCTCGCACTGCTCTCAGACTTCTGGAGGGGTGGTAGGTTTCAGCTACATCTGAAGCTCAAAGTTATGCAGTTGTAGCTCAAACCAAACCTCTCCTACCTCAGCCTTAGATTCTTTTACTGTGGCTTCCATTTGCTATAAGTTCTCAGCCAAAGTTGCCTCTGCTAGAATCTAAAGCTCTTGAACCTCACTGCATACTTGCGTTATTGTCGCCTCCAATTGTTGACTGTGTGCAACAACCTCTTCTCACTCCTTGAGCTCCTGTGCCTTTTCCTCGAACATTTGCTGGTTATTAGTCTTAACTTCACTAATAACCAGCAATGCTTTTTGTTCCCGGACCCTAAGCTCATCCAATACTCCTTGATGTAGCTCATGTAATGATTGAAAGGGGAGTGTCACAAGGTTAAGGCTCAAGTTCTTCATATGCAGTAGGCGTGCCCTATCCTTGGAAGTGTTAACATGTAATTATCCCTCTAACAACTACACTATGCAGAGGTTTGTGGTAAGTTCTGCTTGTGAGGCTGTCATGCTCGATTGACCCATGCTCGCCTCGCTTGTAGAACACTGGTCTGTACCTGCAAGTCCTAAAGGCCCTGTTGTACCTTTGTCAAGATGGATTGGTATCTCTCTTCTTTATTCCCCCAGATGTCTTCCATCGCAGATCGGACAGTATCCCCATTTTCATCAAGATCCCCCTCCGTAAGGGCATGTGGCTCTACGCTGGTGGACTTGTCTAATTTTTGTTTCTTCTGCACTCCACTTCTGCCACTTCTTGATAATGAACTGAGACTCGAAGTCCTCCGTGCCCAAAAAAGGGTCTTCTCCACCCTCTTCCTCCTCGACAATTTATGTGTCGACAGTGCGCTTTGTCTCTAGCATAGTGTTTCCTCCATGTCAATCTTAAGCTTCTTGGGATCCTTCTTGGGATCTTTCTTCTCAACCTATTTTTCTACAGCAGTCTTGCTTCTACCTGCTACTATCGTTGGCTTGATTGAGTGGCCCAATCACTCAATCACTTACTAATGATAACCAAAATATGTTCTTCTACTACTAGATATGGCAGCACATGCCACTCTTCTATCAAATCCTTCTTGGCACAGATATAGACATTGTGAAAATCGGCCTTGAACTTCACAAAATCACGATACTGAGCAAATAGGGAAGGTGATAACCACAGTCATTGATTAATAACCATGTGCAACTTTTATTCGAACAGAACCCAAAACATCTTATTCTCCATGGCCCTTGTAGGGTCCTTGGATGCCCATAAAAAGGAATATCGAGAAGCTTCACAGATATTTGGATCCACCATAGGGAATTGTGATTCCTTCGATGCTCTCCAAGTGATTAATGCAATTAGAAGTGACATCCATGCATAATGGAACAGCTTTCCTTCCTCTACTTCACGAAAATCATCCATAAATTCCTGGCTCAGGTACCTTTCCCAGTTGAACTAGACCCCCTGGCTACACTATGAGGCCAAGGACACAACAGGGGCCGACACTTCATCTGCACGCACTTTCACATAATCTTCCCAGCCAAAATAGAGGTTGAAACTACACAGCCTCATCATGGATAGATCTAACATCATAGCCCTAGGACTTATTGATCAATCCAAAATCACTCTTCATTTCATCTGCTAGTTCCTTCTCCTATGACTTGCGGACAAAAGCATCATTCGGATTTTCCCCCTGATAGGACAACGCGGTAATTCATTTGATCAGCATCTCATCAATAGGGATGGGCTCTCCTAGCCATAGGCACCCATCATGGACTAGCACCAACATATGGCACACACAAATAGTGTTGATGACACTACGCCTAAAATGGGAAACATACAACATGTTCAACAAACCTACACTCTCAATTCCAGCAGCCCACTTCATAGGTTATGTTGTAACATGATTAGTTTTGATAATTTCAATTTGCTGATATAATAGGTTTTAGTAGTTTAGAAATAATAAATGGGTCTACAAGAGTAAATGTACCCTCAAAATGTAAATTTAAATTTCATTAGTTGGTTGATTTAGTTAATCATGCATCTAAACATGATGAAATGATGTAATAAAGTAAATTAAAACATGGTTTACAAACCTATGAGAACTAATTTTCAAAAACTGAAAGAGGCTTTTATTGATAACATCCTCATGTATAAATACCTCTCTCCATTTTGTAACAACTATTATGGATTGGGAGATGCAAATGCATCTTTGAAGGAATGTTTTCAAAACATTTCATGTTTTAGTCACCGTTTTGCAGAGGATAGTGTGACTAAACAAAGATGAATAGTTGGAAACTGGAAGAGGTTTTAGTTCATAAGATTCCATAATACAAAAGCCTATCTCACTTTTCACACAAGTGTCTGGGGTTGGTATATACACCCTCATCATCGTTAGCCTATTTTTTCTGATTGTGCAATGTCTTGTTTAAGCCACCTTTTTGCAGAAAATATTTTGGATAATAGGAGATGATTCTTGAGAAACTGAAGGAGGTTTGTGTTCCTAAGATGATAAAGTACAATAACCTACTTCAGATTTTACTCAGCTATTACACAATTAGAGAGATACAAGTACATCTTCACAACCTATTTTTCGAACTGTGTAAATTCCTTTTTAGACATCGTTTTGCAAAAAGTATTGGGAACAGTTGGAGCTGACTTTTGGGAAAGAGAGGTTTATCTCAATAACATATTCATATACAATAAACTTTCTAAATTTTTACAAAACTATCTCGGATTGATATATACAAAGGAATGACTGGACCCTATTTTGCAGGATTTCGGGAGGAAAATGCTCAAAGACAGTTAGGCCACCTCATCAACTAAGAGTTGCAATGCAATTTGGATTTCTCTTTTTTGTAAACAACATGCATAATGATAGTGTCAAGTAGATACATTAGTTTTTAATGTCCTATATTTCAGCTTTATTTGTGTAAAACAGTTAAGATATTTGTAAACAAATCTTGATATTTTTTCAAGATATTTTAGTTTAGAATTTGTATAAATACTTCATCAATTGAAGTAATTGTGGTGGGCTTTTGATGCCAAAACTCTTAACTTTGTAATAAATATTTTGTTGTATTTTTTCTAATGAAAGCCTTACGACTCTAATTTTGACATAATTTTGTGCTTCAAGTATGTTTTTCAAGATTCTCATATCTTATTTCTACACATGATAAAAGTGTTTATAGGAAGGTCTACAAAATCAATATCTCTAGAAAGAGATTTGTTTATTGGATTGTTTGTTCATCATAACTCCTCTTTAACTGGTTTTGTTTTGTGCTTTTTGACAACCATTAAAAGATATTAGCTTATTAAGCTATTTCTTTGAAATAGCTCCTCTTAGAATAGGTTTCAGTTTGGCCATTTTGTTTCCCTTTAAATCTATTTTGTTGGGCTGTAGAAATCTTCTACATGCATCCAAATCTTCCTAGTGGTCAAGTAACCAGTCTGGCTACTCAATTATTAGCTCCTTACATTCTTCTGCCAAATTCTTATACAATCAAGTCGTTCTGTCAGGCTGGAGGCTGACACTTTCAAAAGGAACCATGTGAGAGAGCCTTTAAATCATGAGTAGGGATTATCATAGATCGGCAACCACCCCCAATTAAAACCATAAATTTGTTCATTGTGCTTCAAAGGCTATTGTTCAGTGACAGGTGAACAACGTTAAACAAAGCCTCATAACAATTGAGGGAGTCCCCTCTGCTTCAAGGGCCAGCTTGAACCTAAAGGCTGGTTGAGTTGGTTTCCTGGTGTAGTTTTTGCAGCCAAGGACTGCCTACGGGAAACAGGTACAATAGGTCAATGCATGTGACACCTGCTTCTTCATAATATATAGATTTGAGGTACTGGTTGGGCTTAAACTAGGGATATTTATTGTGAACATTTAAATCCCAATCTTCCATCTTCTGGGATGGTACCTAGGCCAACAATCACCCTCAATAGGTATGTCTTGAGGTAACAATGGAGTGAAAACCTGATATTTAACAGCATCTGTATCATTCGTGACCTTAGATGTTGATTTCTGTGGTGGCATATACGGAGGAAACCTGGAAACGGGTTCTACGTCTTCTGCACTGATGTATTCAAAGCCACTAACAAAATCCTCTGCATCCAAGTCCTTTGGTTCCATTGGTTGTTTGTTCTTATCCATTTTACCCTTTTGTCTCTGCTCAGTTGGAACTTTTTGCTGTGATTGCCAAACCAAGGTCTGTTGTAGCTTTTTCTGCTTCTTAATTGTTTTTATTGAGGCAACAGACTGCCATCTAGGGGATCTCGGTGTCGTAGTATGGGTAGGATGTGTAGTATTCATGATATATCCAAGGCCTCTCTGCAAGAATTCCCTTTGTAATTCTACCCAATTCCACTCAGACATCCAACAATTCTCGTGACTCACACTTAGGCGCAAAAACACCACATAAGATCTTTGAAAGCAAAGTGTCTGAATGTGGAGTGGGGTGCCATATTTATAGCCCAATTCAAATTCAAATTATCTGTTCCCCCTCAGATCTCCTTCATAGATGCAAATTTGGCAGCAGATTTTCCCATATTTGTGATTTAAATGTATTTCCCCACTCCTTTTAACGGAAAAATCATTGTCAAATCAACTGTATTTATTCCAATGGTCACTTTCTGGGCAAGCTGCGTGGAAATCCTCCTTGTGGCGTAGCTACCTCGTCATAGCTTCCACCAGCGCCATCTTCCAAAGCATCGCGCAAGCGTCCTTCTTCAATAAAACTTTTCCTCGGCAGAGTAGTTTATAGTCCTGCGCTCTCTCACAACTGCCAGAAGCACTAAGACTTTCCTGTTGTCATGTAGTCATTTTATGGGGGGGGTCATCCCTGTAAACCTTTAATATACTCCCATTAATCGTGCCAGGAAATACTTCCCCATTCAGATTCACGAGCTGAACTGCGCAGCTATCCAAAATATCCTTAATTACATACAGTCCTAGCCAATGCATTTAAAACTTTCCCAGAAATTTGGTAAACTTGTTGTCATACATCAAGACCAAATTGCCATTCTTTAAAGTGCGCTACTTAATGTGACGATCATGCCATGCCTTTTATCTATCTTTCTGCAACTGCTGCTAAAAGCTAGCCAAAAAGAGGTATTCCTCTAACACAAGTAGTTGTGCTAGGTGTTCCTCCATTACCTTGTGATCTGCCATCTCGATTACTGTTGCAATTCTTAGGCTGGGCCCTATGTATTCCATCAACATTATGCTTCTTGTCCATAAACTAGTCGAAAGGGTGTTTTCCCAGTCAATTTCTTACAAGTCGTCCTATATGCCCATAGAACCGCTGGTATGTGCACATCCCAATCATTCCTATTAACACTGCAAACCTTTGTAAGGGCATTCTCCAAGATCTTGTTGAAAGCTTTAGCAGTGCCATTCACCTAGGGATGATATGTCATACTCTTCTGATGGTACATATGGAACTCTTCTATTAAAGTTGCAATTGTCTCATTCAAGAAATGTGAACCTCTTTCACTCATCAGAATATTCGGGCATCTAAACCTTGACCGAATAAACTCGAATATGAACTTCACAACAATGTTTGCACTGCAATCCTTCACAGGTTATGCCCCAGCCCACCTAGTTAAGTACTCCATCGCAGTGATAGGATAGGTCCCATCTTCTTCCCCAATAGTTGGATAGGTCCAACGAAGTTAATTGCCCATTTATCGAATGCTTGTAGTGTGACTTGTGGATTTAACAGAAGTTCATCCCTTCGCGGTGGTCTCTCGGTCCTTTGACACACATCGTACGCACTGCAGTATTCCTTGGAATCTTTATGTAGCGTCGAACACCATAATCTTGTTCGTAGGATCTTCTGCGCAGTTGCCTTACCTGCATAGTGTCCTCCACAGACACCACCATGTGCTTCAACTATAATATTGTCTTTCATATTCAAGCACATATCGGCGTAGAACTTCATCCACCCCCATATTATCTAATTTCCCTGCAATCATAGAAAAATCTATAGCTCGGGAAACTAATTCCTTCTTTTGTTGTGTATTACAACCTTCAGGAGATATGCTAGTAGATAAAAATTGAATAATGTCTGCAAAGTGCTCATTCGCAACCCTGGAAGCAAATATTTTTGCGTCCGATAATCCTTCATCAATATTTGTAGGCTCTTCGCCATTATTGATCTTAGAGAGGTGGTCTAGTCCAACATTCAATCTCTTGGGCTTCACTAACATTTCAAAATCATATTTCTAGAAAAGGAGCAACCATCTGCATATTCCCCCCCCCCCCCCCCCAAACACAAGCTTATTGACCAGGCACTTTAAAGCAAAATGGTCTGTGTACATCTTGAAGTTTGCACCTAGCATATAATGCTTGAACTTTTGTAGTGCATAAACTATGGCCAATCCTTCGTGCTTTGTGGTTGAGTAGTTCTTCTTAGCCTTCGATAGTTTTTGATTAGAGAAGGAAATCGGGTGATCATCATCTCCTGCCCCTGGTTGAGTTAAGACGACTCCCAATGCTATACAAGATGCATCCACATGCACATGAAATTCCTTCTTCCAATCTGGGAATACTAGGATTGGCGATGTAAACATATTTTCCTTCAGAGTATCCAATCTCTTCTAATAATCATCATCCCAGCAAAACATAGCATCCTTTTATTCATCTTCTCCATGGGCGCAATGATCTGCGCATATGCCTTAATAAACTTCCTATAGTACCCAATATGACCCAATGTCGCGCGTAGCTTATTTATGTTCCTAGGGGGCTTCAGGTTTATAATTATGGTGATGTTTACAAGGTCTACCATCAATTCCTTCTTATAGACAACATGACCTCACAATATTCCATAAGGTACACAAAAAATGCATTTCTTCGAGTTCAAGGAGATCTGATACTTCCTACATGTATCCAACATCACGCGCAAACTAGAGACATGTTTCTTGGCCAGCCAAAATACTGTCCAATTATTGAAGTATACTTCCAAAAACTTATGAATGAATTCCTTGAATACTGCAACAACCACCCTTGATAAAATCGAAGGAGAAGTTTTTAGTCCGAAATGCATGACTTTATATTGGAACGACCCTCATTCTGTAGTAAAGGTAGCCATGCTTCTATCCTCTAGCACAATCTTAATTTAGTGGTATCCTGAGAATCCATCTGTACATGAATAAGCTTCATGTCCGCCAACATTATCAAGAAATTCATTTGTAAACACCATAGCGAATGGATCATGTACTTATGCATTGTTTAACTTCGCAGATCTACACAGATTGTGATATCACCCTTCATTTTCTTCTCTTTGACCATCATAGGACTGACCCATTCAGATTCTTCTATAGGCTCAATTATTCCGATTGGGAGAATCTTATCAAGTTCCTCCCTTACCTTTTCCTTGTATTTTGGATTCAACCAATATGGGCACTACTTAACTGGCTTCGCATCAGGTCTCAAATTGATCTTCATCATACCCAAATCTCCTACTATCCCTTTCAAGTTAGAGAACTTAGTTGGAAATAAATCCTGATATTCATGTAATAATTCAGTGACCTTATCCATTTTGTCTTCATCCCAATTTTCGCTAATGTTCGCAAATGTTAGTTCTTCTTCTGAACCAATGTTTACATGTTTTGTGCACACCGGTTGCGAAATATCTGGGATGTCTACATTGCTTCACGTTGTCCCTCTGATTCAAGATTATTAATATTCCACGAATCCTCATCACCTTCTTCCATCGTGACATTGTAACATTCTAAAGCATGTTGTAGTTACGTACTCCAGCCAGGTTGTACCCATGTGATAGACTCTACAGGTGTTTGGAAGATTGCTGCTTTAATTTACTGAAGTGCTTCATCAATGCATTTGAACCCATCTTTGAAACTAAATGTAAATAAGAAACTTTCCTTCATCTCATCCCAATCAATGGTCCCATTTCGTAGCTCCATCTCTAAATACCAGTTCTTTGGGGTAACATCCAGGGTACGAATAAAGATATGCACCCACTCATGTTGAGGGATCTCACTCCACACCTTAGTCCATTGAGCCAAATGTTCACGCGGATCATCATTCCTTATGTATTTTTTAGTGCGTCAGGTGTTCGCGTAGCCAAATCTTAATCACATCATTCTACAATATTCCTTCCAATCATCAAAATTATCCTTGTGCGTACCCCACCATATTGCAGGCATAGCTCTCAATGCTAGATCGAAGGCCTGGAACCAATGTTCCTCTTGTACATCCTTTTCAAAATGGTCAAGAAATCTATGGAGTTATCCAAGCCATCATAATAGGGTAACTTACATACCTTAGTAGATATACAGTGTAGTGACTTTGTAAGCCGGTTACATCGCAGCGTAGAGACCTCATGGAACCGATTCTACCAGTTTTCTAACTCTTTGTCTAAGTCTATTTGGCAGGAACTGTCCTTCTCCCATCCGATCCTCCCATCTGCAGTGGGACTGATCCAATCTTCATTTCTCACAGTTAACTTATATATGTTCTCAATGTCTTCATCTTCATAATAGTCACGGTTCGTTTCTGCGTATCGTGCACCTTCAACTAGATCCAACAGGACAATTACTCGAAGCTCATTCTTTTCAAATACCATGCATCACTTCTTTAATTTAATGATTGCATTCATGTCAAAGTCCCAATCAATCTCGAGCAACATTGGGTATGGATTCCTTTCATCAAATATCTCAATAACTTCGAAATCTACCACTGCTCTTCCGCCTTCAATATTGACAGTTACTCCATGCAGGTGACCCATTGGAATTATTTTTTGCTAGTTCGCCATGCACAGCTGAATTGGAAATCACTATAACTTAGAATTTCCCATACATTCCAAAGTTTCCTTCAACAGTATGTTGGCATCAAAGCCCAAGTCTAGGATTACCTAGTCCATTTCGAAATCACCAATCTGCGCAATCAACCGCATCTCCCTATCAGTTCTCTTCTTGTTTTGATTCACCTTATCGACAACGCGATGTTTTGGTAATGGCTTATCCTTGTTGGCATAGTTATCTATTAGCTCTTGCAGTCCTTATACTTCCTTCTGATCCTGTAATAACTTCATGCATGTCTACATAAATGATTTTAACATTTTGGGATCTGAATCTTGTGACATAGTATCTTCTTCAAGTTTCTCCTTCCATGAATCTATCGGCATCTGGTTTTGAGACGTACAAGCACCTGCATCCATAAAGGTCTTTCTTGCCTCCATGAATGATCTGAAAATGGAATGTACTTGAAAAAGGGTGCAAGGTATCCATTTTCATTTATGTAAATGAGTGCACACATACTCCAAGTTTAAATCTAAAAATGTGAGAACTTCTTATTTCTAATACAAAGATAGACTGTAGGAGCATTTACTAGATATGTCACCTCTAAAGAGAGGATGAGATCCAGAAGCTACTTGGCCCTCTACAGACTCGGTCTAAAGAAATAAGAGAAGTAAACACTCAGATTTAATTAAAAAAAGACCTTGCTTGAACTTGACGTTATGCATAATTTTAGCTTGAAAGAGATGTATGTCTTTTCTTATGTTTATGTGTTTTAACTTGATTTGTTTCAACTGATATTAAACATATATATCAGACATATAAGACAGCAAATAAACATCACACATTATAGCAAATTTAATAAGGATTTCACCCCAATCTCGTGGGCTACGTCTCCTATGAGCTCTAGTCAACTAGATTTGGCTCTTTGGGATTATGGCTTGAATTCTTTTACAAGTTCCATACTCAACTCCAAAAGGTTACTGACTGAACCTATGGGTTTAGAAAAACCATATACATCCCTATCATGGCTATCCTCTTTGTGCAGGCAGATCTAGGCTCCCTTGGACTTGATTCCTTCACTAGGTGCACTTAGCTTCCCTGAGCTACTTAATGGCACAAACTCCTTCAGAATGCTTCAAATGTCTCTAAAACCTCTGCTAATGTCTCCAGCACATATCTGACATCAACAAATGACTGTTCATTTTCTCAAAACGAGCACTGCATCCCCGATCTAGGCCTTCCTTCATGGATGGCTCTAGGCTGCCTGAAACTTCCCTTCAGCATCTCGGCCCTTAGAAGTCTCTAGATAATTCTGAAACATTGGATTTATAAGATTCATTACAATTAGTAACGGCTGTTTGTTTGCTGAGAATGGATACTGGTAGATCCTGCAACAGCCTCCAACCCCTAGTGGCCCTGAGCTCCAAAATCTCCCTGGATGAGAATCTCCTTGAAGATGGTTTCTTCAGCTTCTCTAGATTGTTCCAATGGCTTCAGAAGGCCCAAATTAGTCTAGGTAGACTCTTGTTTCACCCCTTAGGTCGAAAATTTCCTCTAGAGTGCATTTACTTAGTCTCTCCTAGTTGTCCTCCACCAAAACTGGAAAACCGCAGCTAACTGCAGTTAACTGGAGTTAATTTTGGAAAATTCTGCCAATTTTAGAGGTGCTCCAGTGAAACTGCCGGCTAACTGACCGTTACCACCGAGTTGACTGCCAGTGAAACCTGCGCATGTGACTGGTTCTGGCAGACTTGGTGGTTTGCATCGGATTTTGTGTTAGACTGTTGGTTTAACAGTCAGTTCAACCGAGATCTGCACCGTAACATGTGACCACCACCTGTATTTCTAACGGTTACCGCCAACCGTCGAGTTTACCAGCATGGTTTTCGGGCCTCGGTCTTATGGATAGGGGGCTGGCCCTTAAGGCCTAGCCCCCTTTTGGGCCTACCATAACCATTTGCAAACGTTAACAATAACTTTTTTGGTGATCCCATTAAGTCCCACCCACCTGGTCTATTGGTAAGCCATTGCAGTTGTATAGGGGAGGTCGTGGGTTTGACCCCTCGCTCTGCCATAATACTTTTATATGCCCAAAACGGTTGCCACCTTGGGGCCATGTGTCGGCCTCCAGGCTTGCCATGTGGCACCCTTATATTGGCTGCTCTGAATGGAATATTCTAGGAATATTCTTTAGAATATTCTATTTCAAATGTTTTTATTAAAAAATTCAAAATTAAAGGTTATTAGGCGATTTTCAAATTGGCATAACTTCTGCATACGGTATCGGTTTTTTGAACCATTCACGGTGACAGAATCAAGAAGATGAGACCTATCCGGTCATTCAGGTTCCAACCCAATCTAAGCACTTTCAAATTTGAGCATTTTCCCTAGCTTAGACTTGAGCTCCTAATCACACCTCCCAAATGAGAGGCTTTTGGTCCCCAAAAGCTTACCGAAATGTTGAACTGAATTGTAGTACAAACAATGAGAGAATGAATATCCTCTTCTCTTCATCCCTTCAAACAATTGCTTTGCGTGGTAAATTTGAACCACAAATGGAAAGAAATTGACATTTCCCTTCCTGAATGCACTTGTCCTCCTGTCCACAACTGTCTTTCTTGCACTCACACAGAAATTTTTTTGTGAGAAAATTACAGAATGAAACTGAACAACACTACCTTGATCAATGATCTAAGGTGGCTCAAAACAGACAAGATATTACAGCATAGAATACATGCATACATCCGAAAATTACATATATACAAAAGGAGTATGTTTTACTGTGTCAAGAAGTCCATCCAATTCTCACCAAGCCACTTCCATGGCGACTTTTGCTGCTGCAACTTTTCCTCATGTGAAACTTCCCTTTCCACATCAATAATGGAATTTGTGGTTCACCTTTGCCAATCTTCTTGTCCTCTTGTTGCATGTGTGTGGGACGACGAGTTGGATGTAAAGTCCAACAATGAGAGACAACATGTCCCTTCTTTTGGAAAATCATGTAAATCTTATGCACCTTCTTTGAAGGTAGTCTTTGCTTCATCTGTTTCCTCTGTGCTTTCTTCCTCATCCAGCATCTCGAAACATGATGGTTAAATTAACCACAATATGTACAAAAAATTTTTCTTCCATTAAAGCATGTAAAATTTTCATGCCTTGCAGAAACACAATCGGATTGATCATGAGAAGATGTATACTTCTTTTTTTGCTCTGCATGTTCGTCCTTTTTGCCTCCATGAAGAGATGAACTAGTAGAGGCTCCAGTTTTCAATTGCAGACTAACATCGTCGTTCTTGTCTTGAAAAATGCCTAAAATTGCATGCTTGCCATAAGTTGCATGTCTACCATCTTCTTGCTGCAACAAAGGCTTAAAGAAATGGCAATAATCTTTGAAACAAATTTGACATATTTGCCTCATAGAACTTGGAACAAAAGTTCTCTTTGAATTAGCCTCACATGCCTTCATGGCTTTTGAGTCTTCGCCATTAGATTGCACATAACCAAGTCCAAGATTCTTGGGTCGTTCTTTAATAGAAAGGGGTTCAATCATGCCTTGTGCATGCTTTCCTAATCCGTTGCCTTCATAACCCATCTTAATCATTAACTTGGATCCTACTCCTCTTGTATGCTTTTAGAAAGATCCAACACATCTTTCTAAAGAGGAAACTGAAGACAAATCAGAATGGATTACCTCTTTTTCATGCATGTTCTTGGTGAAAGCCTCTTGGGCTTGATGAAATTGAAACTCCATATCATGCAACCTTTGAAGAATTTCTTCCTTCTCCTGCTTCATAGCCAACAATTTCACACAAAGCTCTGTGCTTTCTCTTCTATCCTCAAACAGGATCTGCACCATATCCTTCAATATAAGGAATTCACGCTTCATATCCTCATCGAAGAACCTTGTGAAGGAGGAAACTTCACTTGTAGAAGTTGTCATTATGATGTCAATGAACAAATTAACTTCAACAATGTTCTTAAAGCTTTTCAAAACAAATGACAAAGCTTTTTCACCAAATATCTTTACAGCGATCACATATTCAAGCAGCCAACAACACACAAATCAAGTGAAAATCTTGTTCAAGCAGCCAATCAGCAAACCAACTCAAGTGAAAATATTGGAGTGGTTTTGAGGTCCTTTGGGGTAACAAAAATATCTTCTATTCCTTTTTGTCTTCTTCAAGACTTAAGTTAATCAATAGCTATCCCCAAACTTCAGCAAACTCAAACAACATGCAGTTTGCAAAATAGTAAAGCAGTCAATCTTCTACACTGCTTTAAACACCTTTCAAGCTATACAATCAAGCTATTGTGATGTCAATCAAGCAAACCAAGTGCTCTAATAGCAACCTGATCTCGCATATGGAAGGCACTTGAAAAAGGGTGCAAGGTATCCATTTTCATTTATGTAAATGAGTGTACACATACTCCAAGTTTAAATCTGAAGATTTGAGAACTTCTTATTTCTAATACAGAGATAGACTATAGGGGCATTTACTGGATATGTCACCTCTAAAGAGAGGATGAGATCCAAAAGCTACCTGGCCTTCTACAGATTCTCTCTAAAGAAATAAGAGAATTAAACACTTAGATTTAATTAAAAAAAGACCTTGCTTGAACTTGACGTTACGCGAAATTTTAGCTTGAAAGAGGTGTATGTCTTTTCTTATGTTTATGTGTTTTAACTTGATTTGTTTCAGCTAATATTAAACATATATATCAGACATATAAGGCAGCAAATAAACATCACACATAACAACAAATTTAATAAGGAGTTCACCCCAATCTTGTGGGCTACATCTCCTGTGAGCTCTAGTCAACTAGATTTGGCTCTTTGGGATTATCGCTTGAATTCTTTTACAAATTCCACATTCAACTACAAAAGGTTACTAACTGAACCTATGGGTTTAAAAAAAACATATACATCCCTGTCATGGTTGTCCTCTTTGAGCAGGCAGATCTAGGCTCCCTTGGACGTGATTCATTCAATAGGTGCACTAAGCTTCCTTGAGCTTATTAATGGCATAAACTCATTCAGAATGCCTCAAATGTCTCTGAAACCTCTACTAATGTCTCCAACACATATTTGACATCAACAAATGATTGCTCATTTTCTCAAAACGAGCACTGCATCCCCGATCTAGGCCTTCCTTCATGGATGGCTCTAGGCTGCCTGAAACTTCCCTTCAGCATATAGACATTTAGAAGTCTCCAAATGCTTCTAAAAACACCTTCATTGGATTCCGAAGGTTCATTACAGTCAAGAACAACTATTTTTTTGCTAAGAATGGATACTGGTAACTCCTGCAACAGCCTCCAACCCCTGGTGGCCCTGAGCTCCAAAATCTCCCTAGATGAAAATCTCCTTGAATGTGGTTTTTTCAGCTTCTCTAAACTGTTCTAATTGCTTAAGAAGGCCCAAATTAGTCTGGATAGACTCTTGTTTCACCCCCTTAGGTTGAAAATTTCCTCTGGAGTGCATTTACTCAGTGTATCCTAGTTTTTCTCCACCAAAACTGGAAAACCGCAGTTAACTACAGTTCACTGGAGTTAATTTTGGCAAATTCTGCCAATTTTGGAGGTCCACCAGCGAAATTGCCAGCTAACTGACCGTTTTCGCTGGGATGACTGCCAGTGAAACCCGCGCATGTGACCGGTTCTGGCAGACTTGGTGGTTTGCATCGGATTTTGTGCCAAACTGCTGGTTTAATGGTCAATTCAACCGAGATCTGCGTCGTAACATGTGACCACCGCCTGTATTGCTAACGGTTACTGCCAACTGTCGGGTTTACCAACATGGTTTTCGGGCCTCAGTCTTGTGGATAGGGGATTGGCCCCCTTTTGGGCCCACCATAACAATTTACAAACGTTAACAATAACTTTGTTGGTGATCTCGTTAAGTCCCGCCCGCCTGGTCTGTTGGTAAGCCGTTGCAGTTGTATACAGGAGGTCGTGGGTTTGACCCCCTGCTCCACCATAATACTTTTATATGCCCAAAACCATTGCCACCTTGGGGCCACGTGGTAGCCTCCGGGCTTGCCATGTGGCACCCTTCTATTGGCTACCTTAGATGGAATATTCCAAGAATATTCTCTACAATATTCTATTTCAATTTTTTATATATATATAAAAAATTCAAAATTAAAGGTTATTGGGCGATTTTCAAATTGGCATAACTTCTACTTGCGGTGTCAGTTTTTCAAGCCATTCACAACATCAGAATTAGGAAGATGAGACCTATCCGTTCATTCAGGTTCCAACCCAATCTGAGCACTTTCAAATTTGAGCATTTTCCTTAGCTCAGACTTGAGCTCTTAATCAATGAACATCTTTTTTTCTCTATGTAAATCAAACCCAGCATTCTTCTCACTAGCTTTTCGAAACCACAAATCTGACTCTCGATGTTTGCCTTCGACCATGTCTTCACCAGTGGCTACACCACTTCACGTGACTATGATGATGCTGGGATCGTCTTCGCGTGACTCGGATCTCATCATTTGAATGTTCTGCATCAGTTGTTGGTTCTTCTTCTACAACATCTTCACTATTAAGACCGAGCAAATCTTTTATAACATGATCAAATTGACGGCATTACTGACAAGAAGGGTGCATTGGATTCTGACAATCATGTCTAAAGTGTCCTAGTTCTCCGCAGTTGTAACAAATAATCTAGCCCCGACCTCTTCCATCTTCTCTTCCTCATCCTCTTCCCCATCCTAGGAATCTTCTGTGAGTTGTAGTTGAGCCTTGATCATTGTGCGTATGGTTTTCAGCCTGCATTTTATATATTGGAGTCATGTCCATCATTAGTTCATAACTTTAACAATTCCTTTCATCATGACCAACCGATTTAAAAATGTTACAAAAGAGTTGCTTTGGAGACTGTATAAACTTTTGTAATAGGGAACAATTATCTATTTAATGTTGTCCTGATACTTGGCAGATGCTACACCAGGTACTTGAACTGGTGCTTGATCCAGCGGAAGAATCTAGCTTCAGTGGGTTAGAACCTCCCGTAGCTATATACTCCCTGAATACAGGGCACTGATCCTTATGGTGACCTTCAGCCTTGCACTTTGTGCACCAAACTTCAGAATGTGCTTCTGATTCAACCTCCTTTCCCTTCTTCAGATCATGTAACTCCATATGCAGGCTTGCTAGTTGTGACTAGATCTACTAAACTCCTATATTTGTATCCTGGATCGACGAAGCTTCTAGCTTCATCACGATTTCCAAATCTTCTGCCTGAGACCCAATCTTTAGCTAAGATAATGACAATCTTAAGTGAGGTAATAACGAAGCTATATACCAATCCCTGTGTTGTTTATCTGAAATCTGAAGGTTAGATTGGCTCAGTAAGCACTTAAGTGGCTAATCTATATCCCATGCAATCTCATTAACCCTCTGTTTGATATCCTTGATTTTGGTCACACACTGAGCTTGCGACTTCGGCTTCCTAAATTATGCATTCAACACATCCTTCGTGTTAGCTAACGAAGCAGTAAGATTAGTTTTATTATATCTGATGTACCAGGTAAGCGCTCTGTCCTATAGTGTTGTAACCAGTTGCGCTTTATTCATGTCATCATCATTGATCTATTTTTCTTTCCACATAACCTCTGTGATGAACCAAAATTGGTCGAGATCCTTTGATCCCTCACCCCTAAATACAAGCATTTTTATTATATTCACCATACTGAATAGCGGAGGTGGAGTTGGAGGTGTAGGTGTATGAGGCGGAGGTGGAGGTGGAGGTGGAGGTGGATGTGTAGGTGTAGGTGTATGAGGTGGAGGTGGAGTGGATGGATGTCAAATTCCAGAAGTACCCCGATCTATAGTCTACGCCACACCTTTGGGCGTACTAGGGCTACTTCTTTCTTCTTTGCTTCCAAACTCTCCTAATAAAGGATTATATTCACTCTCAGTGAATTTGTCTAAATCTACTCTAAATCACTTTCCACTTCACGTAGATCTAGTATGACCCCTCGTAAACATTAAGGTAAAGGCATAATCCATTTTTCACACAAAAGAATTTTAATCCAGGTTTTTAGCGATTTTAGGTACTTACCCCTCGGACCTTTGAAGAATCGTTGTTCAGCTTCGCTATAAGACACAAATATATCTATTTCAAATTCAATAATGAAACTGCCCAAGATATTATCAATCCAATAATCAATAGCCCTTGCAGCCTTATAACCAGATCCTTCAAGACGTTTGACTAATTTTGGAGTCCATACAATAGGATCACCGTGCTTCCAAGTAGGTTTCTTATCCCCTAATTTGGATAGACACTTGTGTAATTCACAAGGGAACATCGAAAATAAAACTCCATGTACTTCTATGTAGAGATACCTCTGTAACCACTTTTCTTTTGACAAGCGAGGATTTCAATTCTCCAGAATTGCAAACTCATGCAACTTCAAATCTATCAACTTCTTGATTTCCTTCTTAGTTGGTATCAACTTATGCCACATCACACATCCCTCAGATAGATCTCAGTCCTAGAAAAAGAACCATTTGTTGGCTTGAGGGGGCTTGAACCTAGGTTCATAGTTATTTTCGCTAACCAACAAAACCCTACATTGTCGGCCCTTCCGGCAACAACTCGCTTAGTGCAGACTGCAATCTAACCTAAGGCAGTATTTGGGGATGCTAGAACCAAGTTTCTACATCCATATGGCTATGTGAAGTGGGGTTAGGATGTTTCTTCAGTTTCAGGCTTGATCTAACCTTCGCGAACACGTATCCTTGAAATCCCCATACTTAAGCGATTTTCAGTTAAACAGAGTTATGAACTTGGTGTAAACGTCTAGTCATGGATAAAATAACGTATAATAGTATATTCAAATCTTCACCGGGCACTTAAGACAAAAATATAGATAATTGGCATTCAATTGCATGTAATTATAGAAAACACACAAGTATATAGATTGGACACATAACTGCTTGAAATATTCTTTATTACTTCAGATCTTCCATATACAAACTTTCTAGATCTTGCGCACACAGCTGCAAGGGCCCACGCACGTAGCTACGGACTTACCAAGGTCTCCGCGCACTCAATTGTAGGAGCCTTCCCCTTTGCCAAAAATATAGGAAGATCATACATTTATAGACTCAAAGCACATCAAAATCCCATTCTCCTCATTGATTAATTCCTTAGACTCACTAAGACACCCTTTTATATATTTTTTCCCATTACAATACCATGGTCTGCAAACCATGGGCGGAACTCAATACAATACAAAAACTAAGGGGCTTTGACCTTCCTAAAGCCCCTTGAATCCTACTGACCTATGCTAGTCATGCTCTTCTCCTCAAAATGTGGAGACTTTACAATGTCTTATCAAAACTTGACACAGAGGACCCCGTCCCAACAAGAATAGTTTCCAAATTTTATTTCTTGATAATGTCTTCTGAAATGAGGTTTGCTTGTAAACCACTGTCAAACAAAGTATCTGCTTTGTTATTTTTTGTGATGATTGTAATATGGAACAACTCTATTCTTTCTCTTTCATTTTTAGTTTCAAAAAAAATTCTAGAAGAACTAGTACTTGCAATTGAATCCTTACCTTTCAATGCCATGGCTATGATTTTTGTTTCATCTTTGGAATCAGATCCTAGATCTTGTTGTGTAGTTGCAACAATCTTCTCTTTTTCTTTGTTATTAAACTTTTTGGGTCTCATCTTAGGATGAATTTTCCAATAGTGGTCTTCATCATGGCCTTATTTAGAACAATGTTTACATGGAGTTTTTCTCCCTCTTTCTTGACTAAAGCATTATTTTTATTCTTTCCTTTGAACTTGATGTGGTACCATTGTACATTTGTGGGATTGTTTTGGGAACCCATACTTATATGACAGGAAAGACATATTTCATTTCCATGAGAACAAGTATCGCTTGTTTAAATATGGGATTGAGTACATTGTTAGAGCAAATAACAAGAAGTTGAATTTATCTCTTGTGAATGTTGGAAAAATGAAGAGGTTTGTAAATGCTAGTCAGAATTTTGCATTGTTGATGATTAAACATATAGATGTTGATGAATCTGAAGCCTTACAAGAATGTGATGCAACATTAAAATCGGATTTAGTTGAATTTGCTAATACATATGATAAGATGTTTTAGGAATCTAATGTGTTGTCTTTTAAAAGAGGAAAACAACATGAAGTTAATTTGCAACAGGATGCATCAATTTTTAACATTACTTTGAACACAATGTTAGTGTTAGAGAATGCAAGAATCAAGAAGCAAATGCAAGAGCTACTTAACAAAGGGAACATTAGTTCTAATGCATCTTCTTGTGGTTCTCCTAGTGTTTGGGATTTGAGGGAGAATGTTGCAAGGCGATGGAGATCCATTTGAAGGTTCAAGCCAAAAACAAGGCTAGACATGATAAGCTTCATGATGACCACAGTTTTCAGGTTGGAAATGAAGTAAGGATTTGCATCAGCAAAGAGAAAAATCGAGGTGAAAAGAACTTGAAATTGGGTAAGCCTCCTTTGATTGAAGACATAGGAGAGAATGTTCATATTTCCTTAACAAAAATTTTCTCTTCTAAATATCTTGAAGAATTGCAGCAAGATCCTATCCTTGTAAGAGAAACAAAAACTTCAAGAAGAAGGACCAGGAAGAGCCTTCATCTGCGGAACTAGGAAAAACCAAATGGATTGAAAAGGGAAGGGTGAGGTAATTGTACCCTCATTTGTTTGTTGACTAAAAATAGTCTTTTGGAGGTCCAAAAGCCTCAAGTTGGGAGGAGTGATCTAGGGGATCAGTAAATTTCTCAAAATTAAAAGTGTTCAAAAGTGCTTGAAACCTATACCAGTGCATATATCTCAATGGCCTAAATCCAACGCAACTTGAATCTCCCAAAACCGATATCATATGCTCCCAATATCATGTTCTAGTTGTTTTCCCAAATAGGGAAAAAAATTGCAGGTTGATTTCAGGACTGCTCACTGGGCAGTCCGTACGCTAATTGGGAAAGATGACTAGACATGTTGACTTGGTTTCTTAGGCCAATGATTGGCTACCAAGTGTCATCTCCGTATTGGTCGAATTCTGTTTTCTTTTGATTAGTGGTCGAATGTGTGTTATGTGGTCCAATGAATGCAGGCCACATGGACCAATGGAGGGTTGCCACGTGGCCACTCAACACTGCATCAAAATTTTGTATGGCCCAACAGGCCTCCTAGAGAATTGGCCGCATGACCTATGGATTAGCATTACGGAGCCTTACCACTTCATTATCAAGGTGGTTCTTAACAAGTATAGTGGCCCACGTCTATTTAAAGTTTATGTATTGTGTATTTCAAGGATGAGGTTGGGGCTAAGCCCTGGTCCCCGACCACCCCATGCCCACAAGACTGCAGGTGGGGACCCAAAGCCGTGGTTCTAGCCCTAATCCATGGTTCATGCATCAACATTAACCAACCATCGAACCACAACCCAAATGTGTAGAGCGCCAACAAATTTGAGGGCAAAACTTTAGGGACTAGCCCGTGATCACATGGAGTGCATGTAACCTCAATCCAGGAGATAGGAGCTAATAGTTGGGGGGCTTGGGACAAGGCACTAGGCCAAGGTCCCATGGCCTACCATATGACCACATACTGAAATCCCGAGGCGCGAAATAGTTGGGGGCTTGAAAATAGGCCCAAGTCAGGGTTCCATGGGTGCAGGCGAAACCAGGGATGGAGTTGGTGATAGGGGCTAGAGTAAAGCCCAACCCATGGTCACAACACATGGCATGGGACCATTATGCCCTTACCAATCCAATTACCACCTAATTAAGTGTCAGATCCATTTGGTATCAGAGCTGACCAAGTTGCAAGAATGGGCAGCAAAAAGAGTCTTCAAGAGCTAGAGGAGCATAATTTAGCTCTTCAGATGGAGAACATAGAATTGAGAAGGATGTTAGATATAGTTGAAGAGGAGAAGAGACACATGCTCTTTTTTTTACAACAAGTGCTTGATGAGCAAGTTGCAGAAAGCTCTACTCATGTACCAGCAAGAGAAACCTCCAGCATGAGGCCAGTTTGTGATCATGGTTCAAATAATGGTTTTGGACCATATGTGGAAGATGTTGCATGTGTATTTTGCAAACATATTCAAGAAGCACATCATATTTCAGTGGATAAGAGTGGATGGATAGAGTCATCTACAAGTTGGCCATCATCGTCATCATCAAAAGCTTAGAAGATGAATGAAAAATTTAAGGAGGTAATTAGCATCTCAAGTTCCACTCCTTTCATTTATATGCATAACAACCCTTTGCAACATTTGAGCAACATACCAAAGGCATAGCTATGAATTTTCTTTCCAAGATGGGATATGAAGGTGGACGCCTCAACATAAATGGCCAAGGTATTACCAATCCAATTATGGTTGAGGAGAGACCAAAGTATATGGGATTGGGATATGGTTGAAGGGAGTTTAGGGAATGCTCCAAACAACTTGAGGTACATCAAACATCTGAGCATGAGATATCACCACTATGTGACAACCATCAAAGCTGCAACTCTAGAGACAGATTTAACTCTCAAGAGTGTTTTCCAATGCATGGAAATTTTGAATACTTATGGAATAAGTACCCTTGTACATTTTGTGATGTTATTGAACATTATGTGGTTGTATGTGAGACACGTATGATAATGGTTAAAAGTATGAATCAAATTTTACGCATCAAGCATAATGAATTTATTTCAAATTAGAGAACTTCTATGTCAGCAAACAAGAAGAATTTTTATTGTGCTCATTGTAAGGTGCATGGACATGACAATGAACGATGTTGGAGTTGAATATGGAACTTCGTTCAAAGAAATGTAAAGAGATTATGATACATAATGCAAGGGAAACAAGAGGTGGCAAAGAGGACTCTCCACAATCCTAAGCAACCTTCTAGACAAGATGGTGCAAGAAGAGAACCCACAAGCCTAGGAGAGGCAAAGTTTAGGTACACTTATTGTAAATTTGTTTTGTAAAAATTTGTAAACACTTGTTTCCATTACCTATTTAGGTACTTTTGTAAAGTGAACATTTATTGTCACTATGTTTAACAAGTAGATTTTTTTCATTGATGTATGTATTGACTTGTTATAGTCCACATGTTAAGGACTTTTGTGAATGTACAAGATTGTATTATAAAGTTGTCCACGAGTTTTCATATGTTCACTGGTACAAGTATTCAATTTGAAACTTGTATGAATTGAATATTTGTTTTTAAGATTATATAAGATGACTATGTATAGTAGGCAAGGTCAACCATATCATGGAAAATTTTGCAATAGTGTACTTTTCATGTACAAGCTCAACTTGGAGACGTTAAAGTAAGCTCATTTTGCTTCTGAATTCCTAGATGGGGTCAAGTTTGTCTTCAACAGTTTAAACTTCAATATGAAGTGTTTTTGGAGCTGTGCAACAATGAGAGTAGAGAGAATTTTCAGATTCCACTCATCATTATTTTTTTCCTGTAGTAGCAATAAGAATGATGGCTCAATTCTTAATAGAACAACAAGTTTTCTTGAGGATGATAAGTGAAGTGCCTTGATTGGGGCTTGAGGGCACCAATTAAAAATTTTGCATTTTGGATTGAATTTTTGGGTATTTTTTAGTTCCATCCTCTTTATATTGACTAGGCAAGTAAACTCTCAGAGTCCAAAAGTTCCTAGTGGGGAGATGTGATCAGGTGATCAATTTTAAGCTCAAAAATGAAAGTGCCCAGAAATTCTTTAGTCCAGCATCACATTGAAGAGCTCACCGAAATGAATCCAATGCAACTTGAATCTCTTAAAACCGATATCGTGTGCTCTCGATATCGCGTTCTAATAATTTTCCCAAACAAGCAAAAATTTTGCAGGTAAGCTAACTGGGTAGGGTGACTGGGTAGTTTGACTCTAATTTAGGCAAATGGCAGGCTGCCGAGAAGCCTCACTGCATTGATCAAATTATGTTAAGTTATGATTGGTTGTTGGTTGTGGTTTCATGGTCCAATGGATAGAAGTCACATGGGCCAATGGATGGCTACCATGTGGCCTCCCAACAATGTATTAAAATTATTTTATGGGTTGAACTGCCCTCACAGGAATCGAGCATGAGACTAGTCAAGCAACACTGCAGCGCCTTACTGCTAGGGCCCATGGTATTTCTTAACTACTATATGTCCCAAGTTATATTTAAATTTTATGTGGTTTTGTATTGGGGGACGGGGTCAGGGCTAAGCCCTAGCCCCCAGTCACCACATTCCCACAGGACCGCAAGCAGGGGAACAAAGGGCATAGGCTTAGCTCTGACCCACAGTTCAGGGATCGGTAGTTAAAACCCAACCTGACCACAACACATATTGCAGTGTCAGTCAACAGGGGACTAAGGAATAGGACCAGGCCACAGACATATCCCCACCATGTAACCACAGGCCAGGAGTGGAGGTGTTAACAGTTTAGGTGTGGATTTTGGGGGACAGCACTTGGTCATGAGCACGCCCATATAACCACATGCCAAGAATGGAGGGCTCGGCGGAGGTTTTCAACTGATGCAGAGTTAAGGGGGGCAACTTTGAGGTCTTATGCAACCAACGTGATCGCGCACCAGGGTTTTGGGAGCTCCGACGAGTAAGGTTGGTCATTTGGTAATTCATGTTGTCCTAATCAAATTTACTTGATCAGAGTCCTCTTTGCCACCTTTGATACCAATCCAATTATCTGTACCAAATCCAATTGCACGTATAAAGGTACCATAATGTTGTAGGTGACAATTTTTGATAGTCTTGATTGAGAAGGTACCCCAAGGTGATATATGATGTCTCCTACCTATATAGTCATGCTATGGTTGACATGTTATGTTGTTTTGGATTCAAGAAAACAATAATGACAACAATTCTCAAAATGGATCTATAATGCAAAAGAAGCCTCTTGTCATAAACTGAGAGATGGATGAATGAAAATAGCTACAACGGGGACAATGAAAAAGGGGATGGATAGTCAAAGTAGCTTGTGCCACAAGCTTTGTAACGAGGGAAAGGTATTTTGTTGAAGGAGCAGATGATTCTCCCTCTATTTGAGACAATCAAACTACTCTAATTGCCCTGTAGTCTACCCCCTATTGGAGACTATAACTAGTGTTAGTCTTCATAATTGTATTTGTCAAAAGAAAAGAAAAATAATGTTTATTGTAAAAGAAAAATATTTTTGAAGCATTGATTTCATGCTCTCTTTTTTTTCTTTTCTAGGTCATAGCCTCCATTGAAGGATTCTAGGTTTTGTCAAGAGTCAAAAAAGTCTTTGTCACATTTATTAGACCCTTCTTGGGCGTTTGTATCATGTAAAGAAATTTATTATTGAGTCAAAAGTGTCATTTGTTACCTCCTCACCAAGTCAGCCCTATCTTGATGAAGTTGGCTTAGATTAGGGCTATTTGACCTAGCAGAAGCACTATAAATAGAGGCATCTCAACTCATTTGGAGACACACATTCACAAGTTAAATCTACAAGAGAAAGAGGATGAAAAAGAGAGTGAATTGCAGGAGAAGAAGACCTAATTCAAGGAAGAAGCTAAATCGAAATTTGGAGCATCTCTCTCTCACACACGAGCGAGTTTTCTAGGGTTTATGTGCAAGTTGCAAGGGCCAAAATTTCTGTTGTAACTACAAGTATGAAATTTTGTAGCTAGGGGACCAAAATTTTCAATCGAAAACAATATTTGAGGACCTGACACTTGGAGGATTGGCAGAGTTTGTCTACATAAAGGAAGGGCTAACTTGGTGATTGGAGAAGAGTTGAACTAGGTTTTCCCTTAGATAGGGGTTTTTCCCTCGTTGAGTGCCTATATCTTGTGTTTCTTGTTCTTGTGATCTTCATACATTTTGATTTGGAAATTTCTCGATGAAAGATAACATAATTAAGAAGTAAAATAATCCAACATACATCACAAGTAATTATCAAGGAAAAGAGGAATCAAACCCTAGTATCTAAATGCATTGATTTCTCAACATGGTATCAGAGCTAAGGTAATGGAAAGACTATTTGAAGATCACTTTATTGGCTATCATTTGAAGGAAGGAAAGAAATCTTGGAAGAAAATATCACTCTCTCAATGGAAAGTTGTTTGAAGATGGGACTCAATCTCTTGAAAATTGCAAGAAGCTTTGTTGGAAGGATCATCTACAATTTATCTAGGGGAGTCAAGGGTAGAGATTTTTGGCTATACTTACAAGCACACTTGATGATGACAATGCATGGATTATTTATAGTGTATCCTCAAGACACATGACAGGAGAAAGTGGACAACCACATACTCTAGCAAAGGGGTCATCATAACATGCAGTGGAGCTTAGAGACAACAATAGTTACGCAGTCAAGGGCCTTGGATATACATCATTAGAGCTAGAAAGTAGATGAAAGCTGCATCTCAACAACATTCTCTATTTCCCAGGTCTAAAAAAGAATTTATTTTCCATTTCTTGTTTAGAAGATAAAGGAGATAGAGTTGTTCTTGTAGATGGTAATTTTTTGGTTTGGGGAAAGGATTCTAGCTTTGAAAAGGTAACAATTATTGGGATTCAAGAAGGAAGATTATATAGGGTTATACTACCATATCCTCAAGCCTTTGTTCACATGGATAGTAGTCTCATTGAACTTTGGCATAGAATATGTGGACATAGTCACTACAAGATAATACCCTCTCTAAGTCAAATGGTGAAGGGCATCCCTAACATCAGGGAGGAACATGAAGGGTTTTGCAAGGGATGTGCTTTGGGAAATAATACTAGGCAGCCTTTAACAAGTAGTGATACAATGTATAAAGAAATTCTAGACCTCATTCATTTCATTGTACGTGGACCTATGTCTGTTAAATATATTGGAGGCCCCCTATACTATGTGACCTTCATTGATGATCACTCTAGAAAGACATGGTTCTATATTCTCGAGTCAAAGGATGAAGTATTTGAAAAGTTCAAGGAATTTAGATCTGAAGTAGAAACCCTAACCAAAATAAAGATAAAGATCCTTAGATCCGAGAATGGGGGTGAATATACATCTAAAGAAGTTGGCATTAAGATGGAGCTCATAGTTCCCTACAATCCCGAACAAAATGGAGTAGCAAAAAGGAAGAATAGAACCATTGAAGAATGCATTAGAACTATGACATTGTATCAAGACCTACCAAAACTTATATGGGGAGAAGAAGCCATGACAATAATATACATAAAAAAATAGAATTCCCCACTGAATCCTTGATAATGTGATATCAAAGGAAGCATTCTTAAGAAGGAACCACATGTAGACCATCTCTAAAGCTTTGGATTTCCTACATACATTCATGTTCCAAAAGACAAGCGAAAGAAGTTAGACTCTAAAAGTATGAAAGGTATATTCATTGGCTATATCCTTTCATCAAAGGCTTATATAATCTACATCAAATAAGAAAGACAATTTGAAATTAGCATAGATGTTATATTTGATGAAAATCACACCTATAAAAGATCCAAGGATATACCTCTTGAATCCGATGAAGAAGATGCACCACTATTTGAAGAAGCACAGTAGCATGACAAGTCTCCTACAATTCAAGAAGAAGAAGGACCAAGTGAACCTATTCAACCTACAACATTTCTTGAAACAAAGAAGAGGCCAAATTGGTTAAAAGATACACTTGAAGATATCGAAGGACATGAAGTAGCAAAAGGAACTTTTCGAGAAAGAAAAATATCGAAAAGATACTCAGGATATGTAACATACATGAAAAAATTAATTGAAGAAAAACCAACTACCTTTGAAGAAGTCGCTCATCAAGAAGAATAGATGAAAGCAATGTAAGAATATCAATTTATCATGAAGTATGGAGTTTGGGAAATCATTCCTAGACCTAGTGACAAATCTATTGTCACTTCAAAATGGATTTACAAGACCAAACATGTCATTGATGGAATCATAGACAAATTATAAAGAAATATTTATTCCAAGGGGTTTCTCTCAAAAAGGAAGGAATAGACTATGAAGAAACATTTGCTCCTACTGCTAGATACACTAGTATTAGATATTTAGTTTCTATAGCAGTGACTATGAGATGGAATATCCATTAAATGGATTCCAAAATAGCCTTCCTATACAAAACCGTAGATGAAGAAGTATATATGGATCAATCAAAAGGCTTTGAGATAAATAGCAAGGAAACTCACGTTTGCATATTAAAGAAAGCTCTATATGGTTTGAAACAAGCTCCTAGGGCTTGGTACACAAGAATGGATGTCTATCTTCTAAGGATTGGTTTTGTCAAAATTTTTGTTGATGAAAACCTATAAATTACCAGTTATTATATTGTTATATGTGGATGATTTATTTGTTACATGTGTAGAGCGAAGAATTCTAGAATGTAAGAAAATGTTTGCAGCAAAATTTGAAATGAAATATATGGGACTCATGCATTACTACTTGGGCTTGGAAGTTTGGCAAAAACTCGATGAGATATATTTTGGTCAAGGAAAGTACATAATCAATATGTTGTTACAAAAGTTTGGTATGATGGATTCCAAGCCTATGACTACTCCCATGATCACAAATCTAAAGAAGTTGAGAAGCTCTGACTCTATCCTCGTCAATCCTACAAGCTATCCTAAGTTGGTGGGCTCTTTGATGTACTTGATGAATACCAGACCTGACCTATTCTTTGTTGTAAACGTTCTTAGTCAAATTCAATTGGAACCTCATCATGACCATTAGATAACTGCCAAGAATATATTGAGATACCTACATGGAACAATCCATCACTGCCTGAAGTATGATGGAAAGGAAGTTAAATTAACAGATTTTACCGATTCCGATTGAGGTGGCAGTGACACTGATAGAAGAGGTACTATCGATGGTTGTTTCAGTTTAGGATCTACAATGATTTCATGGACGAGTAGAAAGCAAGATCCTATTGCTTTAAGTAGTGTTGAAGTTGAATATATTGTTGCATGTAAAGTAGGAAAAGAAGTAGTTTGGTTAAGAAAATTATTCTCATATTTTTTTGGAAGGCCACTAGATCCTACTGTGATAGATTGTGATAATCAAAGTAGCATCAATATGTCTAAAGACCTTGTGTTTCATGTAAGGATGAAGCATATCAATAACAAGTACCACTACATTAGAAGTCTAGTGCAGGATGGGGTCGTGAAGGTACAATATATTCCGAATCAATTGCAGGTCTGAAATTCTAAAGCTAGGGGGCGAAATTATGGATTGAAGATGCATCTGAGAAGCTGGCACATGGAGACTTGGGCATGGATCATCTACAAAAAGGAAGGGATAACTTGGTGAGTGGAGGATGTCTTTATCTAGGTCTAAAGGGTCTTGAATTTTCTCATCTTGATTTAAATCTACTAGTGGAAGAGTTCGACTGGGTTTTTCCCTTTGAGGGGTTTTTCCTTGGCTGAGTGCCTATATCATGTGTCTCTTGTTCTTGTGGTCTTCATATACACTTAATTTGGTAGTTGCTTGATGAAGGATAATATAACATAAAAGTAAACAATGCCAACATAAATCCCAAGTAATTATCAAGAAGGAGGAAACAAACCCTAATTTATATAAGTATTGATTTTCAACACAATTCATGTTGTTACAACTCCCATTGTCATAATTCCTCTTGCTCTAATTCATGTTGTTGCAATTCCTATTGTTGCAACTCCTCTTGTTCCAAATCTCATAGTTGCAACAGTGATTATCGTTGCTCCAATTCCTCCAGCTACAATTCCTACTTCTATTACTGATACTACCATTGCTACAACTTCTCTTGCCATAACTTATGTCGCCACCATTTTTATTTCTTCAACCATGCTAAGAATGCACAATTTATGGTACCAACCACCAACTTAGTCAATTGTACAAAGGGAAAGTCACTAAGATAAGATATGACAGGAGGTGTGTTCTCCAATAATTTTCATAATGAATAGGTCTTAAAGTTGTATACTACCCACTGCCACCATTCCCTTACTTCATTCTCCAAAATTCGTAACCCATCCACCAAAAACTGTTAAAGTTGTCATTTGTTGAAAATAACAACAGGAAATGCTAAAAATAGCACTGCTATAAATAGCATTTCGGGACACATTTCAAATTTAGTTAGTCCCTAAACTAAAATTGAGAATTAAAATTTGAATTTGATCTTAACAGTTGTTTGTAAAATAATTAATTAATTCATCTTGAGTTAATTAGTTGTAGGAAATCAAACATGAAGTCTATGTGAAGACATGCAACAGTTTCTCCATTGATTGAGGAAGTTATCCTTTGATTAAAGGAGATCAGGATGAGTTTTACTTTGAGTTGTAATTAGTTAGCTCAGTTATCTGAGTTAAGTCCAGTTAGATTAGTTCCAACAGTTTGTGGAACTGATTGTGAGTTCAGTTAGTTAATGCATGCATGCATGTCACTGCTACACTTCAGATAACTAAATATTCTCTCATAAATAACTCATGCATGTCAGTTCAGTCAGAGACCCAGTTGAGATCAGATGATGGGACAATGTACTATCAGTTGCAGTATTCCATTGAGGATATCTCTTGAATGCAAAAGGAATTCATTCCTTGGAGATTGCGCAGCTACAGTTTGATGAGTGTATGATGAGGCCAATTCACACAAGTGGCAGCATTAGACCCCAAGAGAAACTGCGCAAGGAAAGAGGAGGCTTGGAGGGCTGAGGGAAGGCATATGTTGTGTCTATTCAGTCTGTGAGTTGTATTGTAGGATTCACTGAGAGCAGGATAGCTTGTGAGCTAATGCTTTGTGTAATCCGGAATATTTTCCACTTGTATGATATTACAGAGATCAGGGTTTCTAGCTAAGGCTTTCCCCAAAGTATTCTTCTATGTTCATGTGTGATTGCTTTTTCATTCTCAATTATATGTGTTCTAATTGATCTTGCTCAAAATCGATTAAGCTTTCGCAAGTTTGTTGTAGAAGTAGATCTTGTATTTTGCTTTAGTATATTGCATAATTTGTTGATCTACAGTGGGAAATTCTACATCATTTTGCATCAAAATTGGAAAACAACCCCTAGAAATTGTCAAGCTACCATTTTCCTATTGTAACAGTGATAATTGAAGGAAGGAGAGTTATAGGTGCCATGACAAGCTCACGTATCTATCATGAACCCGCTAAGGTGGTGATCTTGGAAGCTTACGAACACATTCGAGATATTTTTCAAGAGGCGGGATGGATGGAATATGTGTGCAAGTTAAAAGGCTACGATGATGAGGTACCACTGGAATTTGCCCTAAATTTTAGGGCCAACACATATATAATTGTAGGAATAGTTATAGAAACGACATAGGAGGTTCTAACAGATGTGATAGGGCTTCCATAGGAAGTGGAACAATGGTACTGCAAAGAGACATCCAAGCTTGAACTTCTACAACAATTCCTAGAGCCAAGAGAATATTTGGTGAAGAAGGGGACATGATTTGCCTCTTAGTCTTTGTCGAACCCTTGGGGAGATGTAGCTTCACTTATTTAGAGCTACATCATGTGAGAGGGTTGCTACGATAATGTGTATCTTCAACACATCTGCCTCCTCAACCATCATAGACACAAGCACACTGTCAACCCATTGTATTTCTTACTCAAGACTCTGCAAAACATGGTGGCCCATGCACAAAAAGCAAACAAGCCATGATATGTTGTTTCACATCATGGCCTTATCAAGTTGGTCGTGTAATGGGATTTAACCAAAAAAGAAGAATTTGGGAAGGGATTACTATAGCTCTAGTTGCTGCAACTTCACCACATGATCCCAACATTGTTGCAACTACAGAGGAAGAAGAATATATTGTTGTGACTCCCTTGGCTATAGAGTACCCACTAGTGCTTATTGAGGAAGAAGGGCCAAGTGTTGCGACACTGCAAAAAGAAAGCAACCCTAACATAGACCTAATTAGCGGTAAGTTGGCCATGAAGAGGATCATAGTGTATTGGAAGAGATCCCCCTATGTTTCAGGGAAGAATATGACATGCAACACTCTTATCGCCACCAAACCCATGATGCTCCACAAGAACAAGTAGGGCAGAAGAAAGCATAGAGCAAAAAAAATATACCACCCTAGCTGACACACAAGAACCAACAATGGTAGAGGACCTAAGGTTTGAATAATTTGGGATACGTGACCTTGTTGCTCCCCAAGAACTAGCAAGGAGTGCTCTTGGGGAAGGGTTAACTACTATGTTAGATGCATATTCATATGATGAGGTTGCTACTCCTACAGACATAGATAATGCTACTCTTGAGGGTGCAGTTGTTTCCACTCTTATAGACACAGATGTTGCTACTCTCGAGGACATAGTTGTTGCAACTCCTGTGGGCACACCTGTTGACACTCTTGTAGAAACTAGTGTTGTTGACCGAGAAGAAGCAATTGTTGCCATATCCACAGAGCATAAAAAGGTAAGGCAGTTGCCCTATTTACTTTTGTATACATCACTCATTCAACAAAATAGGTTGTTAAGAATGAAAAAGCAGAAATTGCATGTCATGATTAATGCAATGAGGTAAAACTCAAATGAAGGGCAATCCTTTACGGGACTAGAGTGTCTTTCCCTAGGAGCAGATTCTTAGTACTAGGGAACCCAGTAAACAACAAAACAGGACAACCCTAGATGAAGAAAGATGTGGGAGTACAAACCATAAGTATCATTGCTAATAGAATTATTCAAACTGAAACTAGGATAAAGGAAGACAAAAAATATAGAACAATAAATCTAAAAAGTGGACAAAGGCACAAGAGGAAAATTGAAAACACTTTATGGCTTCTTAGGACGTAGAGGTGATACCCCTTAAAGAACACTAGAATGTTGTTAGCAAACTAAAGGACAAGCGGGCTCAGACAACAAAGATTTATAAGATCAAATGGAAAGCAAAGGAAGAGGAAAGGAATAAAGTGGATCAACTGGAGCAAAAAATACAAATTCGAGATCGAAAAGGTCCATTTGGGCATGCTGGTGGAGGTTTCCCTGACCTGCAAATCTCCCTCTCCTCAATACAAGATGTTCTTCCAAGAGAGATATTTATTGTTTCAGAAAAATACACTAATTACTAGTAAACCTTTTGAAATCATGATTCCTCTTATGTTCCTTACAACTTACTCAGAATGTACTCACAAGGAGAATAACCTCCTTTGTAAACTTTATCAACATGATGTTTTATTATTTCATGAGAAAGTCTGGAACCCCAATAGTTTTATGGGGTATTTTCAATTAATATCATTTGTTCCCCTTTTATCCAACCATGTTGACTAGCATGTAGCTCACAAAGTTGAAGAAATTAATTTTGACAACAATTTGTGGATAAGCGAAGAACACTTCATGCCCTTAAAGGTCATCAAGAATCAAAAGAGTTCGATCTCTTTTCCCCCTCAAGAAGCATTTGCATTAAACAATAAGTAGGAGGTTGTTGCACAATGCTTGAATCAAATTAATATACTTAGGGAACCTACTAAGAAAGAGTGTAAAGTAAGATGGAAATAGGTTAGGGGAGACATCAGGAAAAGACCCATTCAATTCTAACAACCTAGAAATTTCCGTTTAGAGAGTACAAAACTATGTAAGGTACATGGTCGAGTTTGGAGATAAATGGATTGAATTGAACTTCCATTATCCTATGATATGGTTCTTGGGCAAGTCCTACAAGAGGGAATATAAATTAGTTAAGGAAAATGAGGTTGTCTGTTGGAAGACCATAGGAGAAAAGGGAGGATACCTCCTTCCAAACAAAGCAAGACAATCATATTTCAACCTTAGCGACCTCCATGGGACCTTTTTTTCTCTGACTCTGATTGACTTTGGTCACATAAGGGACATGCAATAATTTTAGAAGGGGGGAGATGACGAGTGTCCACATTGGCATATTTTAAACAGTTGTTTGTAACCTTTTTAATGTCATTCTTCCACTTTCCATCACATGCTTATGCACTTTTTATCCATTATTACCCCATTCATGGTGTAGGTATGACTAATCTCCATTTTTGCCACTTTTTACTTATTCTTATGCATTATATTGTGATATTGTGATATTTCATGTTAATATTGTAAGACTGGAACAAGAGGGTGGTGGTTGCAACTCCTCCATGTGGCTACAACTCTTCCATGTTGTTGCAATACCAACTACAACTCCACAACTAGTGTTGCAAGCTAATAAGAGGTGTTACAACTCCACGCACCATGACAGAGTGTTGTGACTCTCTTTCATCTCCTTGTTTGAAATTCTCTACAGTGTTGCAACTTGCCAAGGACTAACATTTGAGTTGTTTCAACTCATGAATACCTTCACTTTGTGTTGTTGCAACTCTTCTTCCTCCAACTTCTTGTTGCAACTTCAACGCACTACTCTAGCTCGACAGTCAATGCTCCAGTTGTATGACCAACATGGGTTTCTTACAACGGAAGGCAAAGGAGGCAAGTGAGTGACTAATCAGGAAGGACAACTCAGTTGCCAACAACGCCCAACTGATCTAAGTCATCCTTTGCTCAAATTGTACCATATTTTGAATATATTGTTGTAACAGGACGAGCCCCCTAATTCACTCAAGGTAGTTTTCCAACCTTCCACTCAGTTTAGTAATTTTTTTTTGTATAATACATGGCTTCCTTCGAATCTAGGGGAGGAGAAAGAGAAAAGAGGATGTTATTGTTGACAATTGTGCAATTTTTTTTTGTTGTAATAGAAAGAACCCTCCATTCCATTTTCTCAATGTTTATCTTGTGATGGTGTGACTAAAGATTTTACAATACCTCGTCTAAGGAGGTATGGCCCCTTCCTTAGCTTAGTATTGCTACTTAGCATTATCAAGTAGGTTAGTCTTTACAATTCTAGTTAAATTGCAAATAGTTTACATTGTTGTTATTCCTTTGATTTATGTTTTATTGTAACTCTGTTAATTTCCTTTTCATGCAACTCCATTGATTTTCTTCTACTACAGTTCTTATATTTGCTAATGTTGTAATCACATTACTTGTTGCTACAACTCCATGTTACGTAAGTCTAGGCACTAATCACAAGGTTAATGATTGGTTGACAGATTTGTGTGTTGTTGGACAATTTGGTTGTTGCAACTCACCTATAGTTTACTTTTACTCTTTTTTCAATAATAAATTTTGATTCAAAAGTATATCATGTTTGAATATTGTTTCTGGGTTGTTTACTTATCACAAATTACATCCTAGGCATGCGCCATTGCATCTTTGTTACAATAAACCAAGAATATCATTATACTTGAACAAGTCACTTTCAGTAATCGATGTGTTTCCTTTTTTGCAAGTGTGATTTACTTTTCATGCAATTTACTTTCTTTCAAGTGTGGTGTGTTTCACTAGATTAGTGACCTATGAAAGAATCAGTATCTTGTATCGTGACAACCATCATATTACTACAACTTCATGACACATAACAGATTGTTCTAGCATAGATAGTGCATGGTAATTTGCAAGTTCCAAATGAACCTATGATTGACAATTTAAATGCACAATTGATCAATTGCTCACTAAGATGATTAGAAGTAATTAAATATCTCATTAGCTATTTTGAGGGTCGTCTTGAGATCAATCCACGTTGGATCAAGGATTTTTAGGGCTTTAGTGAATTATTAGCCTAAAAGGGTAAATCACTTGGTTTCCCTAGTATAAATAGGGGCATAATACCCTTCATTTGATTCACTACACATTGGAGAGGGATAATTTTTCTTGATATTTGTCTTTCCTCTCTTATTTGCTATGGAGCATGTTAGACACCTAACCCTTATGGACTTGGTGAATTATGATGTAACTACTCGAAATTTGAATCATTAGAATAGGTGTTGAAAATTGTAGCCATGGCCAGTATTTCCCTCAACGAAAATCGAAAAAAAAAGGGAAGAAATTGTGAAATTTAATATTTGAATTTTATCTCCAAAGTTCTTCAAGTTGGCTAATGTTAATTCAAGTCAGTTGGGCCCCAAAAGCACCCATTCAACCCCCCTTCCAAATTCTATATAGAGGAGAGGGTTCCCCCTCATTTGTCACATCGAATTTGTCTTGTGCATCTCTGATCTAATGAATTTCAGGAGGACACACGGAAGCTAAAAATATGAAGGAGGGTTATGGGACTTGGTTTGGCATTTCTCTTATTCTTGGGTATGGGTTTGGTTATTATCTTGATGATGTTTCGGATGCACTGATGTATCTTGAACTCTCTCTCTTTCACACATAAGAATTTTTGGGTTTTACCCTTGTAGGTTTTTCCATGGCCTCATGCCTACTTTTTGTCTCTTGTCTCATGGTTTCTTTGTGTTTCTAGTGTGATTTACTACCGGTCTATCACGCTAATGAATGAATTTTCTTATTACTACTTCATGATGAAAAAAGTCAATGCTAATAATGATGTGATCTATATGAGGAAATTGTTCTGGCAACATTTCCATAGTAAAATTAACATGGTATCAGATTTGGGGGGAATCAAAGAGCAGTTTGGAGGAAGACACTTCTGAAACCTATGTGAAATCCTGAACTAAGGATTCAATCTACTTATGGTTATGCAAAGTTTGAAGTGATGTTTTAGGAATATGTTTGTGTGAAACCCTCTTTGGCTTTGGCCGTAGGTTGGGTGATCCTTGGAATGGGGTTGAGACCTTGCAATAAGTGATTTGTAGAAGCTGTTATCTCAAAATCAAGCCTAATAGGCTGCTGGTCAGGATGACTCTAAATAACTATTTCAAACCAAGCTTTTGACTAAGGCTTAGCCTCCTTAGTCTGAGAGGGCTTTCTCAAAGGGGTTAATGATTTTGATTTATGATAAGATGGCTAACTCTTATAGAACAAATCTGAAAGATATGAATGGTGGAAACACATTTAACAGCTATCCATTGGGCTTATGGAGTCAACAACACCTCAATATAACAATGAACTCAACCTTACATGGAAGTCAGGGCATTCAACATTCAAACATTCAGAATACAAACTCATATAGAACGACACAGTCAGTTTATAAATGTATACAGGAAGTCAGAGCACATTCAGTGAATTCTGAGTGATTATACATCCATAACACTGCAAGAATTAGGAAAATGATAACATCACATATTCTGAACATAAACAATCCTTCATGAATCCTGAGAAGTAAGGTCAAATATGCATTACTGAAAATGAGTCTTACATGAGCCAAATACAAGCTTTTTCATAAAATTTTCCAACCCTTTGTACATTGATGCTTCAGCTATATATAGAGCTCTTTACA
>APFE030843124.1:81864-100977 GCA_000404065.3 Pinus taeda | reverse complement strand
AGCTAATCTAGGTGCATGTACACCAACACAGCTAGTCTAAATGCATGTACACCAACACCCCCCCTTAAGCATAACTTAGGTGAGTGTGATGCAAAATGAATGAGTCCCGGCAACACGGCCATTTTAGGTACCCATATACAATGCATAAAAAATTAGGAAAGAGGGAAAACCCAGTGGGAAGAAAACCCCCCCTCAAAATATAATGCAAAAGTAGAGAAAATTGTGGCGGGCGCGGCCCGGAATCGAACGTTGGGCAACAGCGTTGATTACCGACGGCGCCACGTAAAAAAAAGCTGCGCCCAGTGCGGATACGCAGCAACGGCAAAAGGGTCAACGGACTGCGGACAGCGATTGGGAACCGGTGGCTTCAATGGGAGATTTGCCTCCGGCACAGGTGAGCTCCATGGGCAACTGGTCCAGGAACGTGATCTCGTAGGTGGCCACCGGATTCATGAAGAAGAAAAAGGGTCGAAGCCCTTCCAGCTGCGCACCGTTGTTCCATGGAACATGCTCATCTTGTTGCAGATGGCCACGGGCACTATCCTGTCCGTGAGCTCCGCGAAGAGGGCACTGAACCTCAGGAGAAAGGGCTCCCGGCACGTGGTGCCCTCCGGGCAAATCACCAGGTCGCCCTCCTCCAGCAGACGCTTGATGTTGGCGGCGTCCTTTTCGCAGTCCTGTGTCAGGCGGACGGTTTTGATGGGCGAGATGATCTCCGAGAAGCGGCTGATGCTGTAGGTGACCGCGCTCACTTTCCTTCCCAGGGCCACGGACACGACCACAGGGTCCAGCAATGTCCTGTGATCGCACACGAACATCACGCCCCGCTTGCCTTTCTTCCTGGGGGGCGGCGGAGGGGTTCCCTTGACGACCAGGGAAGCCTATGGGCAGCCATAGAAAGGTGAGGAGGGCGGTCCCCGGGTGCGGTCTCTGCACCATATGCCCGTCATGGAAGACGATTGGGCTCAGTACTTTGTTCGTGGGGACTTCATCCACCTTCGTCTTGGGCACCATGTACCCCTCCTTGCAGAGGCTCATGAAAGGATGATCTGTCTCTCGATCTCCAAGGCTAAGCTCTGGCATTTTATCAATGAATTCCGCTTCCATGGCTGCCTTCTTCAAATCCCTAACCGGCACACCAGGTTTCTTCACGAAACAAGTAGCCCGCCCGCTCCTGGAAACCTGCAGCTCCGTTCCAAGAACCTTGTCAACCCCAAGATAGCCCTTCACAAAGGGCTCCATGGTATCGGAGCACAGGGATTTGTAATCAGTGCACAAGCAATTTTATTTGCAGGTTCAGAAGATTGAAGCAACAACAAAGAATGGAGTCTCAATTGGAGTTTCCACAATCGGCAATTCTCACTCCATATAATTATTTCGAATGGAATCCAAAGATTCAACTTCATCTCAAAGTAGAGGCTTATTTCGAATAACCATGGAAACGGAAGTTGAACCAACATCGGCAATAGAGAAATCAAGATATTTCAATCGCATGGATGAGGCCTTCGGCATCCTATGTTTATCTATTTCTTCAGAACTGCTATTTCATGTTGAATCATGTTCAACTCCAAATGAAGTATGGAAAATCTTGGAAGGATTGTTTGGAAAACAGGATGAAATATGGCAATCTTTTCTCTTTTCTCTTGGTCACAGTAAATGAGATTCTATTTTGCTACTTACACATGCAAATGAAGAAAGGAGTGTAAAGTTTGACGAAGATATTTTGCATGCACCAGTAGATGAACTTGTTACCAAGTTTCCATCACCACTCATTGATGAGTATGCAGATGAAACTTCAGACCAGCATTCTGATGACGATGAGTCTCTTCCTGTGACCCCTGTTAGACCACCAGTTGTTGAACATCGAGATCATACTTCTGCATGTAGTTCAGAAGATTCTCGACTACCTTCAACACAAAAATGGCGCAGCATGAGTGATATCCTTGATACAGGGAGTGATGTTGCTTGGATTCCGTGCGCACAGTGCCAAGGCTGCAACTCGACTGTCGCTTCACCTTTCGACTCCACATTGTCTTCATCCTATAATTCCTTAGACTGCAATTCATAGGAATGTCAGCAAGCTCCTAATGGGAATTGCGGGGAAAATTACGAATGTGATGTGCAACTGTCCTATGGAGATGGCTCTGTTGTGGGGGGTCCACTTTCTTCCGACGCAATCGCTCTTGGCTCTCAATCTCTTTTTAATTTCTCATTCGCTTGTGTGGAGTCCGTAAGCAGAGTAAATCAAAATCAACCGGGGCTGATGGGATTGGGAGGTGGACCACTTTCGTTGCCGAATCAGCCCACCGCAGAATTATTCGGCGGAACATTTTCTTACTGTCTTCCCAGCTTGCAGGCATCGTCAGCATCTTCGGGATCCATTGTGCTTGGGAAGGAAGCTGCTCTTTCCTCCTCAGGTTTGAAATTCACCACACTGATAAAAGATCCTTCAAAGCCGACATTTTATTTCGTGAACTTGAACAGAATCAGCGTTGGTGACACGACCGTCCTTCTCCCCGCAACGAGTATTGGCGGCGAGGGAGGAATGGTCATCGACTCGGGAACAACGATCACCTATCTCGTTGATTCTGCTTACACAACTCTGATACCATGTAAGATTTTTGAGATCCACAGATCTAGATCTGCAAAACAATAAACAAGCTTGCAAGAGAAGGAAGGAAGCGAACAAGAATTGAGAAAAGAATGAAAATTCATTGATTCTACAATATTGGTTTTAGAATAAATACATAAAAGCAACTAAGTTAAGCTTAGTTGTACATGAAATAACTAAAGCTAAGTGTGCTTTATCTTATGTTAATGTGTACATGTGCCACATGCAACCAATAAGTTAACTGGAGCTAATCTAGGTGCATGTACACCAACACAGCTAGTCTAAGTGCATGTACACCAACACAACTAGTCTAAGTGCATGTACACCAACACAGTTGTGAACAGAGCTTGTCCCAGTTCTCCAAATTGATGGCATTCAATCGACTGATTTTGATCATAGTTTGGATTCACGGCGTTGATTCGAATCAACAAGAAGCAATTTTCAGACTCCTCCAGACTATTATACACACCCGCATGTTGAGCTCAAATGTGGCTCTAGTCTGCGTACTTCTACAGTCAAGTGCATTTAGTGATAACAATAGCACTGATGCATTTCACTGTGGCAATACGAGGAATTCATTCATGGCTGCGTCTTTGTTAATAGGCAGTGACTTGTACATAGCTAACAATACTCCAAATCAAATTATAAGAGCCTGAAACCTCACTCTCGTGCGTTGCAAGCTTCATTCACCATACGTTTGAATTCTCCATCTTCGATGGACAACTACTGTGGAAAAATCAGGCCCAAAGAACTATCGATTAACTCGCGCCCTAGTAACATTAATGCTTTGATACCAGTTGAAGTAATTAATAAAAACTCAATGAGAATATCAAGAATAGATACATGGCATGGCAGAAAAGGTTTTAGTCTTAATATATATTCACAAATAATAATGATTCTTGTGATCTAGATGGATATTAGTGGCCACCCATCAGTTTTATTTGTTTTTTTGTTTATTTCAGCGTTTATTAATTTTCGCAGTTTTTCACGTGGTGAATTTTCAAAGCAGTTTTGACCCCCTAAATGATGTTTTTTAGGTCCATTGCACTTTGGTAGCCCTAAGCAAGACCCTATGGAAAATGTTGTAGTATTTGGAGAGACATTTCGGACAAGGTATGTACATGCCAAACAGAGGTAATACCACCAAGTTATGACTCCAAGAAGTTGGCTGCCTAACTAACCTTAACGAGGCTCACAAACTCTTGGGCTTACAACTACTGGGGTTAGGGTTTTGGTTGTTTAGGGTTTTTTCATGTTTTTCAATAATAAATAGACCTTTGAACTTCATTGTAACACAATTTAGAGGCATGTAGTGGGCACATCTCTTCTTAGAGATAATCTACCATTGCTAGAGCTAGTCTTGTTTCCATTTTTTTGTAAGCATATTTCAGTATTTCATAATAATGAAATGAAGTGTTATTTTTGTTGCATCTATGTATTTATGGTTATACCTATAATTTGTTGCCTTGTTGTTTAAGTTCAAATCAGTGGTATCATAGTGGTTTACTCTTTCTCTGTTTTTCTTTGCATGTCCCCAACCAGGCCGAGATATAACGAATTAGAGCTCGAACTGGTCAAACCTTTGCAAGACCAATGTCGCAGATCCTGATGGCCTCTCATGGCGGAAGAGAAGAAAAACAAGGAAGCAAGAGATTATTTCAAAATCTTGCTCGAAAAAGCCCTTGAACGACAAAGGAATGTGATGATGGACAACTTTGCCCAAATACTTCAGTGGCTACCCAAAGGTAATGCATCTACTTCTGGAAGCTACTTTGGAAGCGCCACACCCTTTAAGGTACAAGTTAACTTTGACATCCCCATATTTGAAGATCAAATAGATGTGAATTTTGTAGATAAATGGTTAAATATGTTAGAAGGATATTTTTATGTTCATCATTTTTCTAGTCAAGAAAAAATTACTTTTTCACTTCTCAAAGTCGCCCCCCACGTCAAGGATTGGTGGGAAACCTACTGTGAGAAGAAAGATAAAAGTACACCCTCACTGTTTTTAGCCACACCCACTTGAAATTTGTTCCGGGATGCCATCAAAAAGTAGTACTACCCTATCAGGAGCTATGAGGACAAATACATAAAATGGACCACGATGTAGCAGGGAAGAGACCAGGACATGCCGAAGTTTACCAATGTTTTCCATAACCTTCGCATGAAATTGGGTATCAATGATTTTGAGAAACGTTTGGTACTCAAGTACCACAGCTTCCTACACAAGTACATCTAGGATGAGAAGGAGTTCTTTGACATCTCCTCATTCGGCACGGCATACCGGTACACTACCAATATTGAGCAAAAGTTTAAACAAAAAAATTGACACTTTGGATCTGCGAATCCGAAGCAAGGGAAAGGCGCCCCCAAACTGCAGAACAAAGGGCAAAGCCAAGGTGGGGTGGATGAAGGTAACCCAGCGAAGCCGCAAGCAAAGAATTACACCACGAAGACAAAGAAGTACATGGGAAAGTCGTGTGAGTTCCATAAGAACTACACTCACAACACAAGTGAGTGTTTGTTACACAATATTTTGTCACGCCTCCTGCACTTCCTTGTGACATACCCTGAAGTGCTTGAAACATGATCATTATACAGTATACTCATCCATGTATACAACTCAAATCCCTCTTTTAACTTTGCTTGGAAAATATTTGGAGGTTTCCCTAAAGAAATGGCTCTTGAAACCCTAAAATGAGAGTCATCACCCTTATGAAGCTCAAAACCACGATGATCGCATGTTGCACCTTGTTAAGCCAGCGATGGCATCGCTCTATTCTCTCTCATACCTGCAATGGTCGCAAAAAGGAACTTTTCCCAAAGAGGAGGAGAAGCTTCATGATCTAGAAGCTTCCAGAACGGCGAGTTGGAGGTGGCTTCACATAGATGAGGTCGAATCCTCCTAATTTGACCACTTGGTCTCATCCCTATGAGCTACATCCTTGAGATGTAGGCTTAATCCTCTCTTTGGAGGAGGCTTAACTCCCTCTCCCAGCCTATAAATTCCCCCTCTACCATTCCCAAATGGTTGATCTTTATCCATTTGCACCCCTATGTTTAGTTTGTGCGTAGAGGTTATTCATTAGACTTGGAGAAAGAGTCTTGGAGAGTTTCCTGGCTTGGACTTGGATTACCACTCAAAGAGAGCCTTTCAACATCAAGGCTATGGTTGTAAGCTTCCCTTTATTCTTTAAATGATAATACAATTGTTGGTTCATCTTTCCAAAATATATATGTTCATGTATGTATTGGTTTGACATTCTTTGATCAGTTAAGTAGGTTATTATTAGATTTTCTATTGGTTTTGGCATGCTTTGTTATCTCTTGGTCACTTGTGCAGGTACATAAGCGTTGAAAGAAACAGGAACAAGTTCGTGACACAAGCGGTTCAAGGGTCTCAACAAAGGAAATCGGATTAGTATCAGAACAAGGTAGACCACCTCTCTTGTACTACTTTTCAATTATAATCTAGGAAGATGTCTAGTTGATATTCCCTTCAGTTGCTAGACCCACTCATTGGACTAGAGGGATTGTCTATGTCCGCAGAGAGGATTAACCTTATTAACAAAATGGTGACTCCATTGGAAAGCCTATGACCCTTTCCTTCCCTTCCTTCACCTTGTCTTTTGATGAGTTTCATCAACCATTGATTTTTAGACTTCATTACTTGTTTGTAGTCAGTGTCATTGTCTTGTAGATCCCTGAAAATTGCTAACTTGAGTTGTTTTTGAAGATTTTGGATTTATTCTTTGTTTTAATCAACCATCACAGATTTGACCCTGATAGTCACAATTATATCACGGGTTTTCCAATTATAGTAGCGATGATCACTGCTTTACTCCTGACAAGTGGGATGATTGTAAAAATTTAAGAAATTTAGGGTTTTCTCTCTTATTTTTAGTTCTTTTATCCCTCTGATTTACGAGTGTGTTCTTCATTGACTCTCTCATTATCTGATTTCAATTGTCTTTTAACTTGGCTTGAGTCTCCTTGAAGTTTCATTAGCCTTTTAGGGTTCTAGGTCTTCTAAGTCAAGCTTCGTCCACTCGTTGGTCTTCCCATCATAAATCAGATATCAATTGCTTGTGTTAAAGAGTCTTTGTGTGTTCAGAAATACTTTGCAGATCACTTTTTGGTTCTTGTGCCTTAAGTTGTTTTCATTAGTGGATATTGTCAAAGTTACTTAAGCTTCATTTGATGAACGATATATTACAAATCGATTATCTCATTGGAATCAAAGGAAGCATTTGCTTTGATACTTTTGTATTTCGAAGTGAAAGTGTTATTCTTTTCATAGTTTTCGAAACATTTTGAGATTGCATTCAAATCACTGATGTGAAAGAGATTTTCATATTTGTTGGCTTGCTTTCATTCTCTTTTACTTTGCACTAGATTATATTAGTTTCATTTTGAAAAAGAGAAAAAATCATCATTATGTCTTAAGGAAATTATGCTTTAAGATTTTTTTTGGCATTGCATTTGCATATCATATGAAAGATTAGATTTCATATTTTTCATTTAGCAATTGAAGATTGTCATGGATGCATTTTTTCATTTGGTTTGATGCATGGTTTGAGTGATATTCTTCCCTACATATATAGCTTTCATCGAATTGAAGGATTTAATTTCTTCATCTAGTTTGTATTTTAGAAACAGGTAACATCGTTAAGGCCTTGAAATTAAGACATAATTACAAGATAAAACTTTAAAATCTATCAATTAATCTAAGAAGCATCTGAATGAATTAATGATCATATCTGGTGGTCTATGTTAGAGACATGTTCTGGCATCTTAAAAACTTAGCAGCTTTCGTTCGCTTTGGCATTAGATAGCGCTAACACGGACTTGTGCTCCCCGTACCATCGCGTATATAAAGGGAGACCCCCCTAGTGTAACAGCACGAAATAACAACACGTAATTAATTAGATTAATCAAGCGGTTTATAATCAACACGCAATTTATCAACTAGTTAACATTAAATTTTAAAAAAAATGTGAGGAAAGACAACTTACCTGTGGAACGCTATTTGAATGCTAGTTGAATTCTGGTAGCTGCAACAAGGTCTTGGGGACGACTCTCCACCCAAACGTAGGTTCAATTGCACAAAATCTTGCTACAACGGGCCACCCCCGAGCCCTCAATAAACGTACTACTGCCAGGAAATCCTTTGTCTCACAACACTATTCTCCAAAGAGAATGGATGAGGGAATCATAGAATGATGGAATGCCTCTCATCTTCCTCCCCATCTATTAAATAGAGCAAACATTGGAAGGGGAACCACATGCACACACTCCATGTGTCAACATGCAATTTTACTGTTTTCTTGTTTTATTCTTTTGTTTTTACTTTTTGATAGCTTTAGTGATTTTTACTATTTTTCTATTTATTCTTATTTATATTTATTTAGAGCATGTAATTAAATTATTTTATTATTATTTATTATTTATTTACTAGTACTATTTTTTTATTAACGTTTATTTATTTATAATTATATATCATATTATTTTTATTTTTATTTTATTATTTATTATTATTATTAAGGGACATTGCATACTCCCTCACTTTAAGGAACTTCGTCCCAACGTTAAGTTGAATTATTTATTATTTTTATTATTTATTATTTATTATTAAGGGACATTACATTTATTTTGTTATTTATTACTTCATGTAATAGTCCCGACACCCTCTGCTGAACTAGTATAACTAGCAAGCATTGAAAGTTTCACAACACCCAGGAAATCCCAAGGAATCTGTCATTTTTCCTACTTTTGGATTCAGGCATAAGCCTCCTCGGTCTGTATCCTAATCGAAGGCTCGTGCCTGACTTAGACCTCATATGCCCCAAGGCAAGCATCTGGTACAATGCTCAATGTCACCAGGCATCTCGCAAGGTTGGCCCACTCCCTCCACAATTCACTAAGGCGCACAACCTCGGGCATCGAAGTCCTTACACCCTCACTGGACTTCGGCATCCCAATACAATACTAGGCAACTAGCCTTCAATATCAGGCGCTTGGCCTCCTCAAGATAGTCCCATAGCCCTCAAGAGCTATACAAGACAAAGGAACCACTGGCATATGTAGTGTTGATTGAGTTTGCCCCCAGCCCATATGGTGTTACTTATTCTCCTTCATGCATATTGACTCGCACGAGATCATCAAATAAATCGGCCCTCTTGGCCCATTTGTGGAGTCCTGTGAATCATCACACCTCAACATGCAACCAGTGCATTATCTATACCATCATAGTATCATAGAAAATAATCCACATGCCAAGTCTTGCATGTCATCATGAGAACATTCATCATTGTTAATTGTAACATTATGAATAATAACAAACTGCATGCTCATGCATGTCATAAATTTGTATGCAACTATCACATGCTTCAAATCAACATATTTGCATCAAAGACATATCATGACTTCACATAATAAATGAACCACATGTCAATAAACCTCACATTATAGCATCATAATTCCTATGCCATGTTATGCATATCATATCCGTCATGAGTATTCAACATTAAATACCTATCATCACATAGTAAATGAATATGTCAATATACCTCAACATAACATCATAATGCCTATGCATATCATCATCATCATCATAAGGATACATCATCACTATTAAAATACTTTATATATGAGAATCATAAATTACTTTTTCAAATATAGAACAACAATACACTATAAGAATTCTTATCATGACTCTCCACCCAACCATAGTCTCAATTGCACAAAATCTTGCTACAACTAGCCACCCCCGAGCCCTCAATCAACGTACCACTTCCAGGGAATCCTTTGTCTCACAACACTATTCTCCCAAGAGAATGGATGAGGGAATAATGGAATGATGGAATGCCTCTCATCTTCCTCCCCATCTATTAAATAAAGCAAACATTGGAAGGGGAACCACATTCACACACTCCATGTGTCAACATGCAACTTTACTGCTTTCTTGTTTTATTCTTTTGTTTTTACTTCTTGATAGCTTTACTGATTTTTACTATTTTTCTATTTATTCTTATTTATATTTATTTAGAGCACATAATTAAATTATTTTATTATTTATTTTCTATTACTATTTATTATTTATTGTTTATTATTTATTTAATATTATATTATATTATTTATTATGTATTATTTATTATTTTTATTATTTATTGTTAAGGGACATTACACCTAGGTTGAAATCATTTATCCGTAGGAAGTCGATTCTGTTGCCCTGTAAATGTGATACACCGAACACAGCATTCGAGGATATTTCCTACACGTACATCAAGTCCTTGGTCAATTTATTGGCTAAGGCATATATTGCAGTTCACAGTTACTTAGTACTCTTTTTACTTAGATTCATCTCAATAGTCATTTGATATTTTCTCACTCTCTAAATTTGAAAACATTATCATGCACTTTGTATTTTCAAGCTCGCAAAACTATTGAAAGCGACTAGAGTCATATTTTCGCCCTTTTCCTGACTCTTAAAAGATGAAAAGGAAATTTTTTTGTTTCTAAAATTTAACTGCCCATGATAAACATGTAGATCCCAAGCAGTTGGTTCTTAGACCAAATTGAGTAATTTCTTGTTAATTTCAAGATTATTGAAGCCCTAAACGAATCTTTCCTTTCCTTTTTTGTTGTTGAGAAGAAGCCATCGTGGCTAAACCATTGATTCCATCTCATAGTTCTCCTTTGTTGTATGATACTGAAGGGTCGTCCCAAGGAGTTCATCCGTAACTTCCACAGTTGCCTGAGGGTCAAGTTCTTGAACTTGGAATTGTTTTGAGTATCCAACCTTTATCTTCTTATCCACCTCCATCAGATTCCTAGTCACCTCAATAATATGATCTGGATTCCTCTGATAATCCTATTCAAGCCCCCGACAGTCTGCAAAGGCTAGTTGTCTATCCACCGAACCCATTGTTCGATCTTGTTGCGATATCTCCTCAGCATCCTTACAGTCTGTACGATCAGCCTGGTATTCCTTTGGAGTTATCTCCTCATACATATTTGGTTCCTCGTCACCAGTTGTTTCCATCTATGGAGTCATAAGGCGAGATCTTAGTCTCTTCTCTGGGTCACTCAGAAATTTCTGCTACCCACACTCCTCACATAGATGATGAGCAGGGATATGAGTTCCCTCCAGAAGGCTTCCCATATACATGAAGAGTCCAGTCTCTCTCTTATCCTCAGACTAGTCGACCCATGTTGCCACATGGCTATACCACTTTAGCTCAATTAGTCTCGGGTACTCCTAGTGCCTCGTCATTGTATCAGAACCCCATTTGGTCTTCTAACGTTATGCCTACATCAGGTTCGTTCATTCAGAACACGAACTCTCGACCGATTGTACAAACTACAGTCACTGTGGTTCCGGTTCAACCTACCATTCCATCTCAACCTATTTCATCGTTTCAATCGACTCTTCCATTTCAACCATCTATCTTAGATCTAGTCTCGGTAAGTTCTTCTATCCCTCCAATGAGTGGACAGACTATGCCACAGCCTGGGGGACAAGATCCAAATATTCCTCTCATGTCAGGAGAAACCAATGTGAGTGGATTATAAATTCACATGGTTGGAATGAATCAACCCTTTTATGCCATTATTCCTTACCCCGTTGGTCCATTTGGGTCAGGTAACATCCAATACCAGTAGCCATATATGGCTCAGGTCTTATGTCCCATATGGTTTGCAAGCCTTGGTTAACCTGCCTTACATTCCTCAAGCTAGACCTTATGTTCAGCCTATTCAACTTGCTATTCCTGGTGGGTATGGCCAGATCCAATTCGGGAACTATCAATACCCTCAGGGTGTAACCCCAAGAATTGTCCATCTACCTTTGCAGCAGCAAGGGAAACCTTTGCAGTAGCAATGGAAATCTTTGCAGCAGCAAGGGAAAGCATTGCATCAGCAAGGAAAACTACTACAACCACAAGGAAAACCTTTGCAACAATCTCAGCAGCCTTTGCAGTCGCAAACTCAGTTTGTGCAACATTCCTCTCAACCTTTGTCCTCGCAAGGCCAACCTTTGCAGCAGCAAGGTCAACCTTTGCAATAGCAAAGCCATCCTTTGTAGCAGCAACAAGGTCAGCCTTGGTAGCAGCAAGCTTTATATGCATATCAGCAAGGTCATCCTTTGCAAGGTTAAGGTCAACCCTTGCATCACCAAGGTCAGTCTCCTTACTTCCAAGGTCAACAGGTTCAACAGCCTTATAACCTGTATGTCGTGTACAATGCTCATCAACAGCCTATGGCAGGGAAGGATCAAACCTACCCAGGACCAAATCCTCCTTACAGGAAATGTAACCCTCAGTGGGGACAAAATTAGATTCCATATGGACAAAATCCTCCATTGTGGGGGAAAAATCCTTACCAACAAGGATGGACTTCGCAGTTTGGGTCTCCTCAAAGACCCTATATTTCGTTTAACATACAATTGCATTTCTTGGTTATGTTGGAGTTTCCCGATGTTCCGAGGCTCACGAATGATCCCATTCTTCATTCTCCTTACTAGCCTCCAGTTCTGATGAATATTCCAAGTGTTTGCACCAAATTTGAGAGAAAAGCGAAGGAGGATCCATGATCCCACGTGATGACATGTCACCTCTGGTGTTCCTCCAATTCGTATGTCAATGATTCTATCTATCTTCAAATCTTTCAAAGAACTTTCACAGGTGTTGTCGCTAAATGGTACATCGAATTGCCTCAAGGTACCTATGGTGATTTCAACTCTCTCACTATGTCTTTCCTCACTCATTTCCAAATGCCAGTTCACTATGAAACTGGCACCCATTTTCTTACATCACTCAAGCAAGACACCACAACCCACATCTTCAATCATATCCATGAATGGAGACGTCGGCGTTGCCAAATCAATTTTGATATTGCTGATGAGTTGTTGATAGAATGGTTCACAAAATCATTCATCAGCAAAATTGCTAAGGACATAGCCATGTGTGGATGTGTTACTGAAGAGCAAGTTATCACCCGTGCCCAGTATTTAGACTTGGTCTATTCACAATCTAGCACATTGTATGAGATGTTACCTGATGCTCTGAGACCATCATCGAATCTGACAACATCGAAGTCCCTAGATACACCACCTATTGATGGTGTGATTGGTTCCGTGTCTTAGAATCCCGTGAAAGATTCTTCGAAGCAAAAATATGTCTCGAACACTGGTTCCAATAATCCCTCCAAGAATACATCCAATCCTGGTAAAACCTCTAAGGTACATGTTGTCCAGTCTACTGCAACAAATAAGACCTCTAAAGGTAAAAATAAGGGCAAAGGTAAGGCCAAATTCGATGCCCCAAAATAGGACCCTCTTAAATATTTTTTTGATGATGCTTCTCGAAGAAAGCAAAAATATCCTTGCCTCATCTGTGAGGAGGCTCATTAAACTAAGGATTGTCCTCGATGATCTGAAGTTAGTCGCTTGTTGAAAGGGACTCCGGCTATCTTAAAATAACCATTTCCATCACAGCAGACCCAATTGGTATACCAGCCTCAATCTTCTACTTCTTCAGGTTCTCGAGTGTTCATGATGCAAGGTTCATCTCCTATCTCGAAAGCTACTCGAACTAAGGACTATCAAGCCATGTCTAAATAGATGATGGAGAAATAAGTCGTTGATACGCCTCCTATTTCTACTCCATCTAGTTCTGGTCTGCTCCATATCGAGTGCCCTAATAGTGAGTCTGTCATCCGATCACCTCCTAAAGGTGTTCTTTGGAGGTCATCTTTTAATCTGAATGCTAGAGCTGCACAAATTACAATATTGTTGAGGATTTAGCTCAGGCACTTTCGGCAATGTCTGTCTTGGAGGCTCTTCAACCCTGTCCAACGCGGAAGTCACTGTTGTTTGCTATAAGTGATATTGATCATTCTGATTCGAGTCTGATTACTTTCGATCTAGAGAATCATGTGCCTTGTCTTCCTCATCAGATTGCATTTCTGATACAAGTCCTTATCAAAGGAAAGATGATTCATCGAATGGTTATTGATGAAGGTGCCTCGACCTGCGTCATGTCAGTTTTGTGTTGGAAATCCGATGCCTTTACTCCTCTTAACTAATCTCCAAACACCTTGGAAGCCTTTGATGGTAGAGGTTCACGACCATACGGTATTCTCACGAACTTACCGATTACATTAGAAGGAAATATTGTTGAATTAGAAGTAGAAGTTGTAGATATCAATCTCAACTACAACCTTCTTCTTGGGCAAAGCTAGACTCACGCCATGTTTTGTATGGTGTCTTCTTTGTTCATAGTACTTCATTTTCATCATGAAGGAAAAATAGTCATGGTTGATCAACTATCTTTATTTTCTTCTGGTTCATTGAACGACAACGTTCCTTATGTGGGCAATACTGAGATTCCTTACGAGAGTGTGGGAGAAGGTCTCTTCAAAGACTCTTCTTTAATGGGTACCTTTTCTCTCCCACCTCTGAATGTTCATTCAGAAAATATGATCTCAAGCTCTACAGATCCTTAGATTAACCCTACCAATGATCAAATTGACTCATTTGGTGATGCTATGCCTTTAAGTCCATTAGGGATAAATTATCAAGAAATTGTCTTAGCTTTGATGGCTGCTTGAGAAAGTCATACTGTCTTCAGTATGAACCTGGACACATACGTGCCATCTCCTTGGCTTGGTTCTTGGGATTCACCAAATCCTTTGAATGAGACATTCCCCACTGACGAGAGTATCATGGAGGTCATGTCTTTGGATGAAATTCCATAGAACGGTCTACATCTTCTTTCTTCTTTTCTTCCCAACCTCGATGAGATGCCTTCTTGTCTTGAATCGTTTGTTTCTCATTTTTCTACACCTCTACTTCAAACACCTATCTGGGTACATGAAGTCTTGTCGGAGGGTAATATGGGAAACATCACTGCTACGATGCCTCTCGAAATTTCTGTTAAGTCGGGGATTGTCAAGAACATCCATATTAGGGTTACTTGTTCTCCAAATGAGATCAGGATTTATACTCAGCTTTTTAAATAATTCTGAGACATTTTCGCTTGGTCATATGAGGAAATGCCTGGTATCGATTCATCCATAGTAGCGCATGAGATTCTAACTTATGATAGTGCTAATCCTATTCAGCAACGGCTTTGCCCTATGCACCCTTGAAAGGCTGCTAGTATCAAAGCAGACATAGAAAAGCTTTTGAAAGCAGGTTTCATTTATCCTATTCCCTTAACGGATTGGTTCTCCAATATCGTCCCTATTGCCAAAAAGCAGGGTACGATACATGTTTGTGTTGATTGTCGCAATATCAATCGCGTGTGTCCTAAGGAAAATTGCCCTACTCCCTTTATCGACCAGATCATTAACGAATGTGTAGGGAGTGAGATTTTTTCTTTCATGGACGGCTTCTTTGGCTATAACCAAATTAACATTTCACCCGCTAATCAGCATAAAACAGCTTTTATCTGTCCTTAAGGTACTTTCGCTTAGAAAAAGCTTCCTTTTAGTTTGAAGAATGTTGGCACTACCTTTCAACGAGAAATGTCTTATGCATTCCATGACATTTGACACATTGTTCAAGAATATCTCGATGACTTACCGACTCATTCATCTAAACATCGCGACCATCCAGATCACTTAAGAGCCATATTTTTATGATGTCAGCATTACAATATCCATCTCAATCCACACAAGTGTGTGTTTTACATCAAGTCTGGCTGGTTCTTAGGTTTTTTAGTGTCTCGTGAAGGTATCAGGATTGATCCTTTGAAATTTGAGGCCATAGTCAATCCACCCCCTCCTTCATCACTGCTACAATTGCAAAGCTTGTGGGGAAAAGCTAATTTTCTCCATCGATTTCTCCCTAATTATGCCGAAATTTCCAAAGGTTTTACTCGCCTACCTAAGAAGGGGATCCCTTTTATCTGGGATGAGGTTGCCCAATAATCCTTCGATGCTTTAAAGAACGCCCTGATTAGTGCTGCTTTACTACATCCCCCCAATTACCACCATGATTACTTCCTGTATTTGGCTGCAACTAATACCATTATTGCTATGGTGTTAATTCAAGACGACAATGATGGAATTGAGCATGTGGTTTATTATCTGAGTCGGAATCTTCTTGATATTGAGTCTCACTATGGTTATGTCGAGAAGCTTTCTTTAGTGGCGGTTCATGCCATCTAAAGATTTTGACACTAATTCCTTTTGTCGTAATTTTTTATTGCAACCCCATGACATATATACTGACTCGTCAGTTACGGAGGGGAAATACTCCAAATGGATCGTCATCCTGTAGGAGTTTGATTTGGAATTTATTGCTGCCAAATCAAAGAAATCGCTCATCTTTGTTGAGTTAATTTGTGCTCTTCCGTATGCAAGAAATCCAATTGATTTTACTTCCAGATACCTGACAAAACTATGTTTCTAATCAACACTCTTGACCCATGGTATGGAGACATTATTATTTATCTCCAAACCCACACTTTCCGATCTAAGTTGTCCCAATCTGACCAACACCACATCTGGCATCAAGTCCTCCTGAGCTTGCATGTCTTCATTTACTCTGTCAGTGTCAACCATGGTTTCATATCACAAGAGGCCTTACTGGGTTAGCCCATGCCGATTTTTGAATGCTCCATCTCCTCTCTTAAATGCCTTATTTTTTGACCCACCACGCCTTTAGAGTTTTACATGACCTCAGCACGGTGTTATCACAATGGGATTTCCCATTAAAATTTCTTATGAGATGGGGCATTCCAATCCACTTTAGTCCCTTTTGCTTCATGTGACCGAGGGCTATGACCAAGTTCTTAGTCCTCGGGTGCTAGGGCCTTTGGACTCCCCTCTGGGGGTCATTTTCCTTTGCTACATAGAATCTTTCATACAATGGTTTCTAATGCTCACCTTCGGTGCCTCCTCCCCAACATTGCAATCTCTTATGCGCGATGTGGTCTGGCCCACTTGAAAAAAGGATAAGGAAGAGTCTGCGCCCTTTATAGCTTGTGGCCGCCAAACATCGATTGGGCCCACCCGAGATATCACTATCGGAAATTTCATAATATCATCTTTTTTTTGCTCCCTTTGACACTTGCAATCATCGATATGCGAGACCGCTTGTCCTACTTAGCCCTTGGTTCTTTGCTCTTCCCATGACCATTGGATCACCCCCTTATCAAGGATTCGCAATCGGCGAATTCCTTGTGATGCATAATGCACTACTACCCCTGATTGTTGATTTCCGATTGATGATGTCATCACTGCCACGTGTCGCTTCCTGAGTGGTGACATTTTTCACTCGTATATGCCCCCATAAGACCCCTGAAAATGTCAGATTAGCATGCCATGTGTCCTTTGTACTACCACGTCATGATGATGTCAGTCAACAGTGGTCCCATTGAGACCAACAGTATTCTACCACATGGCCCCCTAGAGGAGAGATAAAAGGTCCACCTACCCCTTGTTTCTTGTTGATTTCCTTTGCAAATCATTTTCGGCCCTTCTTGGTGATTTACACTCATCGACACATTCCTCCCTCGATTTCTTAAGAGTGACCTGTTGAAATTGCCTATTATCAATTTGTGACCTATTTGGCAGTTGCAATCATCGATATGTCACATGTGTAATATCCCCTAATAATAATAATAATAATAATATATTAAAATATAAGCAAATAAATAATATACAATAAAGAAGATAATATAGTAAATAGATAATAAATAATAAAAGAAATTATAATAATAACAAATAAATAAAATAGCATATATATATATATATATGAGTAAATATAAATAGTAACAATAAGTAAACTTAACAAAAAGTAAGATAAAATAAGAAAGAATTAACTAAGAGAATTATAAAAATAGTAAAAATAAGTAAAGTTATCAAAAAGTAAAAAATGATAAAATAAGAAAGAAATAAATTAAGAGAAAATTTAACTTAAGTAAAACTTAAAATAAAAGTTGCATGTTGACACATGGAATGTCTGCATGCGATTCTCTTTCCAATGTTTAATATATTTAATAGATGATGAGGAAGATGATAGATGATTTCTTCGTTCATTCTCTTGGGAGAAAAATGTTGTGAGACAAAAGATTATCTGGTAGTATAGTACGTTGATTGAGGGCTCGGAGGTGGCTAGTTGTAGAAAGATTTTGTGCAATTGAGCATTCGGTTGGGTGGAGAGTCATCCCCAAAACTTTGTTGCGGTTAGCAAGATTCAAATAGCGTTCAACTCCAAAATTACAAATAAGGAATATAATCGTTGCAGGTAAGTTGTCTTTACTCCTACTTCTCAAAAATTCTATGCTAATTAGCTAAATAGAGGTGTGTTAATTGTAAAACGCATAATTGATCTAATTAGTTGCATGTTTTTAATTTGAGAGTCATTACATATGGTATCAAAGCAGGTTTCAACGCTATGTGACCTCTATATATAATTTTAACAAAAATACTTAATCAAATTTATCAATAATTTTGCTTCTAATGAAAAAATAATAATAATAATAATAACCAAAATAAGTCGATAAATAAATACAAATTTTAAATTATTTTTTTCAATCCATGCATGCATTCGTAATAATGTATAAAAATATATATAATTTTATATGTAATTTTGTAAAATTAAATTATTTTAAAATAAAATAATTATTATATAAGTTTATTAAACACGGTTTCCTTTTGGGAAATAGATAAATCTTTTTATTTGACTTATTGAATCTAGACTTTGGACACTTCTTCATTACATGTATCAATACTTGTGGAGTAAAGAGCGTGGTATTTGTTTTAAATAAAAAATCAAATTTATATATAAGTATTTGCCCATTGTAAAAGCTTTTAACTTTCGGAAATCATAAACAAATGATGTAATAAGTTATATTTCCTAAATTATGATGAAAAATATACACCCTCTATGTTATAGGGCCAGTGGAAATCCACATGGCATGCTTAACTTTCAACTCTGTTAAACTTTCTTTTGTGTTATTTTTGGATAATTAATTAATAATTTAATTGTGATATATATATTTTGAATTAAATAATATGTAAACTTTACGTACAAATCAAAATAAGTGTAGTGAAAACTTTGATTTTATAATATATTTATTTATTATTATTTTCTTTTGGATTTACCCAATGTCATTTAAATAGATATTATTATGTGTTTTTGAGATTTACCATGGGAACGTGAAATGTCATTTGTGTAAAGCCAACAATTGTGTTTTTGTTAGACTTCGAATCCTCCATAGTGCATTGCATTACAACAAAACCTTAAACCTTAGAATAAGCGGTCATGTGTTCGATTCCCATACATACTCGATTAATAATGAAAATAGTTTTTTTTCAAAGATTTTATTTTCACTCACTTATCTAAATTCTATCTTAAAGAATTATTTTTCAAAATTCCAAATTCAATTAGAATATTATAAAACCCAAATTAATGGTTTTGATTTGATATTTTATTTATTTTTACGGTTTTTATAGTTCTTTTAGTTAACACTTTTATTTTATCTTATTTT
>APFE030843124.1:47955-81687 GCA_000404065.3 Pinus taeda | reverse complement strand
TTTTTGTTAACTTTACTTATTGTTACTATTTTATAGTTTACTTTTATATATACTTATTTAGAACTCTAATATTGTTATTTACTATTTTATTTATTTGTTATTATTATATTTCTTCATTATTTATTATATTTTCTTTATTGTTTATTATTTATTTGCTTATATTTTAATATATTATATATATTATTTATTACTTTATTATTTTATTATTATTAGGGGACATTACATCATGGTTGTAAGGTGTGATCGACGATATGCGAGCTCGCAAATGCTCCATACATGACCCTGGTGTCTGATTGTCGATTCGCCCTGGACCTCCAATCGTCGATAAGCCGATATCGACGAACGCTGATTTTTTATTGCTAATGCGCTCCCTTGCTTCTACTTTAGAAAAGTCTAATTTGCGAGATCCATGATTAAACTTGAACATTTTCCTTTCCTTTCTAGTTTTCAGGGGTAACTTTCAACTTGCTCTAACTTTTGATTCTGGAATCCATTTGGCGAGTTCCATATACCGTTGGAAAGCTAATTCTGAGTACTCTCCATTGGATTGTGTCAAATTTATATTTTCATGTTTCTATGACTTAGAGGCTAGCTCCAAACATATATTTTATTTTTCCCTCTTTGTACAACTAGAACTCTCTTTTCAGAAGGTGACAACACCTCCTCTACTCACAGTGGATGTATGAAAAGTGTACTTTTAATAATTTTTACTATGATGAACATTTGGTGTAAAATACAAGCCATAAACAAATCCATGCATATATTGCATGATCATATTTGAATGAATGATTTGTTTACACTTGTGCACAATTTATAATTATCTTGGTCGAAATTCAAAACTAATGACTTAAGTTCTTGAATTCTTATGTCAAGAACTGAGTGCAAATGTACAAAACTATGCTTAGAAAAATGCTCGTTGAATACTATAAATATGTAATTAATTAAAAATAATCCTATTGGGCTAAAGATAGATGTATTTTTTTACAAAAACCTCTTTCACATTGCTCAAATTTTGTGCCAGTTTCTTGCAATTGATTCGACAAAATGATAATTTCTCAATTTTTAATCTAGTTTTACCCAGCACAGAAAAATGCCTACCATACCATCATTCTTCGTTCCTTCTAAGTAATTTAAATTACAAATGGTGTGTTCTACTATTTTTCGCCTCACTATACACTCAGTTTTTCAATCTGAGTTTAAAAGGCGTTTGTTGAGCAAAAACACCTAAGGGTTGTCTTATGTTCATGAGATGCCCTCTTAGTTTGATAAAAATACAAACCAGACCCCATTATGAAATGATTATAGTAAATGAATTTAAGAATGGTATAGATACACACATCGGGAAAGAATATTCCTTTATTAATTTTTTATAACCTTCCCTCATCTGCTCACAGTGGATGTATGAAAAGTGCACTTTTAACAATTTTTACTATAATGAACATTTCATGTAAAATGCAATCCATAAAGATACAAATGCACAAAAAGATCGTGTGATCATATTTGATTCAATTATTTGTTTTACATTTGTGCACAATTTGTAAGTATCTAGGTCAAAATTCAAACCTAATGACTTAAGTTCTTGAATTCTTTTGACAAAACAGAATGCAAACGTACAAAATTGGGCTAAGAAAAATGCCCTCTGAAGACTCTAATGATGTCATTAATTGTAAATAATCCTACGTGGCTGAATAAAATGTATTTTTGGAAAAAACATATTTCACATTCCTAAAATTCTATAGCAGTTTCTTGCAATTGATGTGACAAAATGACAATTTCTCAGTTTTTAACCTAGTTTACCCAGCTTGGAAAAATACCCACCATACCCTCATTCTTCCTTCGTTTTTAGTTATTTTAGTTGCAAATTTTGTTTTCTACTATTTTCCACCTCACTATACACCTAGGTTTTTAATTTGGGCTAAAAAAATGTTTGCTAAGAAAAAACACCTAAGGGTTGTCTTGTATTCATAAGATGTCTCCTTAGTTTAATAAAAATGCAAGCTAGCCCTTGCTATGAAATGATTATAGTAAATGGATTTGGGAATAGAATAGGTACGAATATTGGGAAATAAAATTTACTTGATGATTTTTTATAACCTTCCCTCATTTACTCACAGTGGATGTATGAAAAGTGCACTTTTAACATTTTTTACTATGATGGACATTTGGTGTAAAATGCAAGCCATAAACATAAAAATGCATACAAATATGTCACGACCATATGTGAGTGAATGGGTTATTTACAATTGTGCACAATTTATAAGTCTCTCGGTCAAACTTCAAAACTATTGACTTAAGTTATTGAATTTTTCTATCAAGAACAAAGTGAAAATGTACAAAATCAGGCTTCGAAAAATGTCTGCCTAAGACTATACAGATTTCATTAACTGGAAATAATAATATGGGGTTGAAGACAGATTAATTTTTTAGAAAAACCTCTTTCACATCCCTCAAATTCTATGTCAGTTTCTTGCAATTGATTTGAAACGTGACAATTTCTCAATTTTTAACCCAATTTTACCTAGCTCAGAAAAATGCCTGCCATACCCTCATTCTTCCTTCTTTCAAAATGACTTCAGTTGCAAATTGTGCGTTTGATTATTTTTGCTAAAACGGGTGTTTTTTGAGCAAAAAAACCTAAGTGTTTGATGAGCCCCAGAAATGGGTAATTATATGAGCTCCTTTGGCCTTCTAACTCAGATTAATCCACCATTCTCATTAGTTTATTGCATGTTTTTTTATTATATTTATGCTAATAGAGTGAATTGGGTTAGTCATTATGCCATGAAGTCTAATGTGTGCTTTATGTAGATTTTTGGTCAATTTTGGGACAAAGTCAAAGGATTAATGAGCATTTGGCAACCAATATTCGAGGAAGTCAAGGGGGAGGGTTTGTAGGAGGATGTCCCCCTCATTTCTGACTCCCTACCTTGAATCCTCTTTCAGAAAACTTGGATCTCAAACAGCTACATTGATGCTTCAAAGGGGCAGCCGAGCAAGCGAAGAAGAACTATTGTCTATCTCTAGTCTTGGGAGTCGAGCCTCCTTGATTTTAGGAGAGTTTTTGGAGGCTCCAGTTGTATAAATAGGAGGGCTTAGGTGCTCAGTAGTTTAGTTGGTTGTTAGTCAAATTTTTGCACTTTTGTTGCAGCTCTTGCTCAGCTCATTTTCGAGCTTATTTTTGTGAACAGTTTATGTAATGTGACTTTTATTTTGATAATGGAGATGACATATTTTTGAGCCAGCACTGATTTCTTTCAGAGGGTTGAAGCTCTTGGGTTAGGGCCCAACCCAAGCTGCCTAGCACCTCTTTCTTTGTACTTATATGTTTTTTCTTCAGTTCATGAATTAATTTATGTTAGATAGATTCATTTTCCCTTGGTAGAATAGGTTGCTTTTAGTGGTTTACATAGCTGTTTCCATTTGAGTTGCTGAAGTAGGTTAAATAGTGGTAAGTTAAAGGTACAAAAGTCCATCAACGGGCCCTGACCTCTTTTCCTCCTTCGGGGACCATGAATTGAGGTCAAGATCTGCTTACTGCCATAAAAACATAGTTTTGCTTTCCCCATGCAATTTCTAGTGTTACAGTTTGATTCATAGGTTAATGTTTTTCTTTAGATCCATTTTGCCATACTCATTTATGTTTCTGCAATAAATCTCTTTACATGCTTTCCTTTCCATATGGAATTTTTCATCATTTTATGTTCTTAGGTCAGAATTTAGGTTAAACATGAGATAATTCTGTTTTTGGTACAGCTAGCTCTTTTCTTGCTCAGTTTCAGTATTCAGATGTGCAACTCTCTTAAAACACACCTCTGCTCATAATACATCAATCAATCAGCCATCATCATCTCCATTCTCATAGGTTTCACAAGTCATTCACATCCCTTCACAAATCTACCTTCTAAAAACAGCTCTTGGCATCCTCCTGTAGATCCCCTGCAACCTCCTGTAGAATTTCCCGAAAGTGACTTTTTGAAGTCCGATTGCAGAGGAAGTCTCCAGAAGGTTACCAGGGGCTTCTCAGGACTCCCCCACACCTTCCTACACCTCTGCAAATCCCAGAGTCACCCTCCATCGCCACCTAATTGTTGCCACAACCACAAACAGATAAATTACAAGCATAACAATTTCACATAAAACACATAAAAACCCAAAAAGATGTTTTTTTCTCATTTTCTTCTAGAAGTAGCTTGAATAGATGTAATTTACTTACTCAGTAGTCAATGGCACTCATTTTAGCAGTTTTCATCTCTCTTTTTGCAACAGTAGGGTTAGTTGGAAGAATTAGGGTTTGCTAGGGTTTGCTTTACACTCTAGTCTTCTTTCTCTTTCTGCAAGTAGAATAACCTCTTTAGAATTAGCTTTATTTCATCACAATTAAAATCTTCTTCTGGGAATTCATAGAAGTTGGCTTGAAATCCTAGTGATCTTGTGCCAGCTGACCAAGTGACAGCCTGCAATAAGAGGTAGTACTTGTGCATACAACACCGTCACTTCCAAGTTTGTTATGAACTACCGGGTTGATAAAAGTAAAGTAGGAAGCCCCAAGAGTTGCAAAATTCTTGCTACAATACTGGTGCTCACCACTTTTTGGCGCCGTTGCCGAGGAAGTGTTAGAGTATTTTGTGATTACTGCTTTTCTTCTATTTTTTACTGCAACATTCTGCTAAGTAGTTCATTTCAGCAAAAGTAGAGTAGTTGTTTCTTTCAAATTATACATCTTCTTACTTCCATTTCAATTCTGCAATTTCCATTTCAGCAAAAGTAGATTAGTCCTTTCAATTCTGCAATTTCCATTTCAGCAAAAGTAGACTAGTTCTTTCAATTCTGCAATTTTCATTCCAAATTAGTCATTTCCTTTCTTTCATTTCAATTCTGCAATTTCCTTTCAGCGAGTTCATTTTAATTAGTTGCAATTTGTTTGTTCAATCAATTTCATTTTTGCAGGTACAAGCAGTGAAATAACAAAAATCACCAAAAAAAGAGATTCCTTTTGATACCTCGTAGGAACAGAGATAATTCAGGGAAATTCCTACCCAACACCCCCACCACATCACAAAGCCACCCTTCTTTCTTCTTCAGTGGCAGTGATCTAGAAGATCCTTTAGGAGAACAACCTGAAATATTTGAAGAACCTATAGGAGAAGAAGAGGAAGAAACCATCCCTCCTGAGACAATGACTAAAAATAGAAATGCTAGGGGGAATGGAGAAAGAGTAGAGGGTACCTTTCCCATCCGAGAGACCAATGGAGACACTAAAATGAAGAGCACAAGCCCTTCAGCCCTACCTCACTTCCATGGATTAACTACAGAAGATCCTGACACCTTCCTATTTGAGTTTGTTGTTATCTGTTGAACCTATGACTATTCAGAAGACGAGCAGAAGTTGAAATTGTTTCCTTCTACCCTCAAGGATGCAGCATTGTGCTGGTTCATGGGGTTACCTGGCAACAACATCACTACTTGGGCTCAGATGCAGCAAGCCTTCCATAATAAATATCGGGACTATTGTAGGTCAAAAGATACCAAGGAAGAAATATTCTGAATGACCATGGGAAGTAATGAATTCTTGGAGGATTATGAAGAGAGATTCCAGCTCAGTTATAAAAGGGTCAGGTGCACACTTGACCCCAAATCTCTAAAGTTGGTCCTACTCAGGGGAATTCCATAAGACCTTCTAAACACCGTCCATTTACTGGTAGGGGAGACATCTACCAACTACCTTATGAAGACATAAATATTGTCTTTAGAAACCATTCTAGGGAAGCCAGAAAGAGAGGTAGGGGGAGTCAACCCATGGCCAGTACCTCCTCATCCAGTTCATCCCTCAAAGGTGAACTTGGAAACATGTTGGAAGATTTCAAGAGTGAGATGTTGCAGACTCTTTCCATGCAAATGGATACCTTGCATATCAAAAGGAAACAAGAGGAAGCAGAGAGGGCTTTGGCCATTTTTTTGTCCTAGGTGCACCAGAAGGCATCCTAGTAACGAATGTCCATTGAAATCTATAGAGGTTTGTTCAGCCTATGAAGAAGATCATTCTACAAATAAGTGCCCTTCCTTGCCTAGACTTAAAGCTGTATACCAAGGGGCTGAAGGAGCTACTGAACCACTCTATTTCATAAACAAAAGGAGGCCGCATGGAGCTAGACCTTACCAGCAGGAATGCAAGGGACATCCTAGGCATACTACAACCCCAATCAAGCCACTTCCATGCCTTCTTGGAGCCCCCCTACTCATCCTTCCTGGTCCACACCTCCTCCTTGGTCATATCCATCTCAATATCATGCTCAACTAGCTACTCATGCATTTCACTCCTACGCTCAACCATAGCCTCAGTGGAATGCACCTCACCAAGGGTGGAGGCCCCAATACAACTCTCCTCATGTTCTTTTTCCTCCACCACCTGCTCAACCACAGCCATTGCCTCCTGCTCCAACAAGGCAACCCCAAATGCCTGTCAATCGAACTCGAACCCGAATAACAGATAGGCTTAGCAAGTATATAGTGGGGAACCATCATGCATAACCAATGTTGTGGAGATTCAGGAGATTAACCTATGATCTAGGAAGGTTCTCCTAGATAGCCAGCCTCCCCCTAAGGATGATGAGGAAGATAAAGAGGAAAGTGAACCAAAGTTAATTCCACCCTTTCCTGAGAGATTATCCGGAACAACACAGCCTACCCCAGAAGAAACTAAACTTCTAGGAGAATTGAAACAATTATGTGTAAAGATATCACTTCTCCAGGCCATAAAGGATGTGCCTATATACAACAAGATGATCAAGGAGAAGTGCTTCAGGCATCTAGGTAGGCGCAAGAGATATGCCCCAACCATCAATGTCATAGGATAATTGTCCGACCTGATGTTGGGGCAAGTAATTTGTCCAAAGTATCTAGATCCTGGAAGCCCAGTAGTTGATGTCCACATCAATGGCACCATGATCGCCCATACCCTGATTGACCTAGGGGCTGCCATTAATGTGATAACCAAGGAGACGATACTCAAGCTCAACCTCCAGGGCTCCCTAAGAAAAACCACAACAGTTCTGCAGTTAGCAGAATTCTCCACCATGACCCTTGAAGGGATTGTGGAAGATGAAATGGTCTCCATCAATTCCTGGGAGTACCTTGCCGATTTCCTGGTTCTCCAGCCGAAGGCAAAGCTCACTAGTTATCCTCTCATCCTGGGAAGACCCTAGTTGGCTACTACAGATGCCTACATCATTTGTGGATCTGGGAACATGAAAATCAAGAATGGGTATATGTCCAAGTAGCTAGTCCTATACCCTCCTGCCCAACCTTTGCTAGAACATGATCTACCTCTCTGGTTGGAGGAGGAAAATGAGGATGAAGTCTATTCTGCACCACTATGTGTAGTAGAAACTGCCATGGGGGGGTGTTATCGGGAAAACTAGTGTCCATTCAGAGATGCTAATCCCACTAAGACGCGTAGCTATCTTAGAAACAAGAAAAATAAAGTTACTTGTGTTTTCCTTTATGAGAGATAGATGAGAGAGAAGCAGAGAGTACCAACCTCATTCTTTCGCTTGGCTCCCTGCTTGTTTCCTCCCTCCCTCGACAGATCTTCCCCACTCTTTCCTCACTTTTCCTGCTTCAAAGAACACTTGTAGAGTCAAAGCAGCATAATACCATCAAAGCATAGAGATCTATAACCATAAATAATATAGGATCAGATGTATATTAACCATACAAATGTATACACCAATACAAGATTCAGAAATATGCAAGAATATGGAGGAAAACTCAAATATCTTTATTGATAAAAGCAGTAGAAGAGAGGATTATAACCTAGTGGTCTGACCCAGCGCCATCCTCCCAGCATGAAATCCCTCTTCACCTCATGAAAATCTAGATCACCCAACACTACAATGTTTCACAAAGAAACCAACAACACTTCCTTACAAAATACAAAATTCCAGCCTCTGGATCTCTATGATGAGGGATCCATATATAGATATTTTTAGGTGGGTGAGTCAGCTTCTGGGATTTTGATTGGTGTCATTTCTCTGATAGTTCTTGGTTCCACTTGGAGATTTCATGATCTCTTACTCATCCCTAGGCGAATTCAGAGAGGCAAGTGTCAAATGCGCAGTTTCTAAAAGATTCTCTGGGTTTCCACCTAGCCAACTGCCTCTATCATTTGTTTACTCTCACTCATCGTACCCTACAGAAGGGATTTTTAGTATGCATCGCACTTTTTGCATGTAGCAAGTGAGATGCATCACACCCTTAGCACTGAGCAATCTGTATGGTCCAGTTTTGACCAGTTCTGAGTAGTTTTTCAGGGAGAACTTCTGCGAGATGATGTAATCAACTGACCTTATTCCTTTAGGGTATGAAAGAACAATTTTAGGGGCTTAGAAGCCCTTATTTTATGGACATATTAGATTATGGTTGTAGTGCCCAAATATGTCTATAACAGGGGGGAACCACAAATTCGGGATGATATCATTGAAAACTTAATTCAGAATCCACCACCTAGTATGTTGCCATTAGAAGAGTTGGTGAAAGAAGCCTAAGAAAATCCTTTAGCTGATTTCTGTGCGGCTAACCCGACCTCACTTTGAGTTAAGAATATAGAGTTTGGCCCTAAAAGAACCTTGAAAATCAACTCATCCCTATCCACCTCCCAGGAGAAGGAACTGTGTAGCTTATTGAGAAACCATTTAGATGCCTTCGCCTGGAGCTATAAGGAGATGAAGGGAGTGCACCCTTTAGTCTATACTCATCACATTTACATTAAGGAAGATTGCAAACCAGTCAAGAAGCCTCAAATGAGGATGAATCTAGCCCTTAAAGACGTTGTCAAGGAAGAATTGCAAAATTTACTGGATGCAAGATTCGTCTACCCCATCTTTGACAGTGAATGGGTCTCTCCTTTAGTTCTAGTGCCAAAGCAAAATGGTAAGTGGAGAATCTGTGTCGATTATCAGGACTGAACAAGGCCACCAAGAAGGACCATTTTCCTTTGCCTTTCATAGATCAAGTGTTATATGGTCTGGCGAGGAAAAAGTTTTTCTCCTTCCTAGATGGGTTCAGAAGGTTCAATCAGATCCAAATCAGCTCGAAAGACCAAGATAAGACCACTTTCACTTGTCCTTGGGGTACCTTTGCATATCGGGTCCTTCCTTTTGGTTTGTGTAATGCTCCCGCCACTTCCCAGAGAGAAGTATTGAGTATATTTTTTGAACTGGTTCATGATGTAGTGGAAATATATATGGATGATTTTACTCCTTATGGTTCTAACTTTCAGGAAGCTTTATCTAACCTGGAAAGAGTTTTGGACAAGTGTATTGAAATGAACCTATCCCTCAGTTCAGAAAAATGTGAATTCTTGATGACTGAAGGGACCGTGCTAGGTCATGCAATCTCTCAGCAAGGATTACAGGTGGACCCCAACAAAATTTCCATCATCCAAAGGGTCCCACCTCCTCAAAAGGTGAGAGATGTCTAAAGTTTCCTAGGCTTAGTGGGATATTATAGAAGGTTCATTAAATATTTCAGTAAGCTAGCCTCTCCATTATTTGGTCTTTTGGGAAAAGATGTCGAGTTCATATGGACTAGCAACTGTCAAGAAGCCCTATATACCTTGAAAAGTAAACTTGTGACTGCCCCAATTTTGAGAGGTCCAAACTGGGCCCTACCTTTCCACATTCACACAGATGCCTCAAACAAAGCGATAGGATCAGCCTTAGGGCAATTTGATGATAAGCTACCTTATGCCATATACTCTATAACTAAAAACTTGTCAAAGGCAGAGTTAAACTACACTGTAATCGAGAAGGAACTCCTAGTTGTAGTCCATTCCTTAAATAAATTCAGACATTACACACAGGCTATCAGACCTTCGTATACACTGATCATGTTGCAATTAGGTATTTAATGAACAAACCAGATGTAAATGCTCACATCATTAGGTGGTTGCTTTTATTGTAGCAATTTGATTTAACCATTGTTGATAAGTCTGGTAAGGAAAATGTTGTTGCTAACTTTTTGTCTAGAGTAAATCTACCTGCAGGTGAGGAAGGAATGGTGGATGATCAATTGCCAGATGAACACCTATTTGCTATCTCAGTACTCTCCATGGTTTGTTGATATAGAAAATTACTTGGTTTCAGTACAATTCCCACCACACCTGTACTGAAAGGAGAAGAGCAAGGTCGTGAGGAAAAGTGACCCTTTCACTTGGGTTGGGGGCAATCTCTTCAAACTTGGCCCAGATCAGATTTTGAGACGATGTGTCAAGATTTTGACATTCTCCTGACCTATCATGATGAGCCTTGTGGAGGCCATTTTGCAGCAAAGAGGACTACCTTCAAAATTCTGCAAGCAGGATACTATTGGCCCACTCTTCATCAAGATGTGAGGAAATATATCAACCAATGTGATCGGTGCCAAAGGATGGGGAAACCTACTCCAAAGGATGAGATGCCTCTGCAACCTCAGGTGACTTTTGAGCCATTTGAGAAGTGGGGCATGGACTTTGTGGGTCCTATCAACCCTCGTTCAAACCAGAAAAAATACATCATTGTGTGCACCGATTATCTGACAAAATGGGTAGAGACAAAGGCAATCAAGGCAACAATGGAAGAAAAAGTAACCGAGTTTTAAAGAGAGAACATATTCTATAAGTTCAACTATCGAAGAGAATTGGTTACAGATCAAGGCAGTCAGTTCACCTCCAATCTGATTGAAGACCTGCTTATCCATCATAAAATCAAACACAGGACTTCCACCCCTTATCATCCACAAGCCAATGGACAGGTGGAAGTCACCAACAGAGCTTTAGAGAGAATTTTGACTAAGGTAGTGAGCAGCAGCAAGAAATATTGGGCAGATCAATTGGTTGAGGCCACCTGGGCCTACAACACCACATGGAAGACCACCACTGGATTCACACCCTATGAACTGGTCTATGGGAAGAAGGCTCTGACGTCAATAGAATTTGAATACAATACACTAAGGATGGCAGCTCAGCTAGACCTAGTCTCAACCATGCACAAAGGGAAAGGTTACTCCAGCTTAATGGATTGGATAAACAGAGATTGGAGGCCCTTCTCCACATAGATGTAATCCATCTTCAGAGGAAGTTATGGCATGACAAAAACATCAAGGAGAAGCAATTCCAAGAAGGATATTGGGCACTGTTGTATGACTCAAGGTATAAAGATTTCAAGAGAAAGCTGAGGACAAGATCGTTGGGACCCTACATGGTAGAAAAGTGCAATGACAATGGTTCAGTTCTGATTAGCGCCATTGATGAGGAAGCCATCCCCATGCTTGTCAATGGGCATAGGTTGAAAATCTACAAAAAGCCCCTCTCCAAGCAAGAATTTATTGACAATCTGAGTAAAACAATGTTGGTAGTGGAGAAAGTCTCTGCCTCCACTCCACCCACTCAATAAAAAAATAATAATAATAAGGACTCTAGTGAAAACCTCTATGAGGCACTTGAGTCCCATCATTAGGCTGAAAACCTCTTTTGAGGCGGCCCAGTGATAACAAAAAAAAAAAACGAAGAGAATCAAGATCCCTAGGTGAAAACCTCCCTTGGAGGCACCCAGGGCGGGCAGGTAGGGTGAAAACCTCTTGGAGGTGCCCTAGTTGTCTTTTCCAACAAAACAAAAAAAACAGAAAAAGAGAAAAAGAGAAAATTGATTGTTTAAGTGCATTGCAAGACACAGATGGACCCCAGGAATCAAGGGGACATACCACCAAGCCTGTTACATATCCTCTAGACTCTTCTCCATCGTCTTTGATTCTTTTTTCCATCTCTCGGTGTTATTTTCTGAAGATTGTGCATCGTACAGGAAGCCCTATCTGTTCTACAGGAGGCTCCTGTAGAAAACACAGAGAGCTCGAAATAAAGCTAAAAAAGATTGAAGAGCTGGGAGTTTGCACAGAAAGCCTGTAGACCATCCTACAGCCATCCATCATCCTAACCTTCAATCCCACACCTGCACCACCTCATTTCCAATTATTTCTTTCCTTCCTGCAAATTAAACACAGAAGCCTGTTTTTCAAAAAAATCAAGGAAATTTAAAAAAAAAAAAAAACAGCAACCCTAGAACTCACCTACAGCTTACCAGATGCTTCCCCATTACCATCAAATTCTTCAAGAAGCCTCCTCTCAGCCCCTGCATAAGCCTCAGCTAAAAATTTTAGAGGGAGAAGCAGCTACAGGAGTTCATGTATGACTCTTGTAGCAGTGATCCCCTTAAAAATCAAGCTCCAATAGCAGAATAAGTGCAGCCACAGGTATGCAGAAGATGTCTGAAGCAAGATCCAGCAAAGAAGCACCTGTACAAAGAAATTGAGCCCCATATCAAGAAGCCACCAGCGTATGGCAGCAGGAATACAAATTTGTAGCACTAGAGTCTGAGCATGCAGTAGCAGTAAAGCCTCGCAACACTGTAGCACAAACATTTCGACTTGCAGGTAAGTGTCTAAACCCATTCCTCTACTGCATCTGCATAATTCAAAACTGCATAAATGAATGGAATGGTTGGGATTAAACCAAAAAGGTGGCCAGTTAACTGGCCGCCCTCATCTAGTTTGATTGCGCTCATCCAGAGATCACGTTGCACGTGTGTCTAGTGAACTGACAAAAAAATCTAAAAGACAGGTAGTGGCGGATGTTTTGAACTCAAGCACCAATGATGGAAAGTGATTGCAGGCAAAAAGCATAAAGTCTCATGATGAAACTGCAGTGGGGACCAACAGTCTGAATAATGGTAATGTACCCTTTCTGCCACCTCACCTCGTCACCAGAAACCTCTCCCATAAGCATAAGTACGCTCTCTCGAGCTTATTCACCACCTTTGTTTCCATTTTTATCATCATGCCCTCAACTGCAGCGAGCTCCCTACCACCTCCACAACCTCAAAACCATTGCTCTCTATCATTTTCAGAACTCCTCCATTTATCAAGTTCTACAAGAACATTATCGAGTTCTACAGGAGCAGTAACAAGTCCTACAGAAGCCCTTTCTACGGGAGGGCCAGTGAATAGTCTTACAGAAGAAAAATGGGATTTTCATTCAAATTCGAGCTCGAAGAGGTAGACTCAGTGCAAACCCACTTTTCATTTTCATATATACGAGGGGTGATGTGATTTTAAGAAAGAATTGAGCCTGAAAAGGAAGAGGAACTGTATTCAAAAGTCTACCTGCTTCTTAAGAAAAAACATAGTTTTTGTCTGTTCTCTGTTTCTAAAGTATTGTCTCCTTCTCCACCTTGTTACTCACATATATGAGGAGTCATGCAATTTTAAGGAGAATTAATCCTAAAAGAAAGAAAAATTGCATTAAGAAAATTTCCCTATTTCTTAAAGAAAAACACAGTTTTTTCCTCTGTTTCCTGGTTTTTGAAAATTGTTGTCTCCTTCTACACTTGAGGTATCCCAAAGATTCTCAACATAATGACAAGGGGATTTATGTGGAATGAACCTCTAAACTCAACCAAGCTACATGAACACCCAGAGGTAGTAGCCCTTTTCACCAAAGCCAATTGGATGCCATTCTTTAAAAAACTTCAGGGGTATGATGAAGAAGTAACGCAGGAGTTTGCCCTGTCCTTCATACCTCACTCAAAAACCCATTCCACTGTTAGTTTGAGGGGTCCCACCATGGAAATCACCCCAGAGTTCATCAGTAGGGTTACCAGTCTCCCACTTGGACTACCTTAGAGCAAGGAGGAAAAACCACTAGGTCAAGTTGCCAAGAAAACCTTCTTCCAGTCAGATGAGCATCCTGTAGAGGACAAAAATGGCATTAGAAGAACAAGCATACCTTACCCTTGGGATGAAGTCAGTTATCAGATTATCAAATACATCTCCTATGAAGGAAGGTATAGCATAGTTTATGGGTACCATTTCAGAATTTTGCATTAGTTAAGATATGGCATGGATCTTCCTACACCCCAAAAACTCAGTATTCCCTATTTTCTCTTCCAGTCCCTAATAGATTCCAGTATCAAATTGAAGGTAAGAGGTCCAAACCAATTGGCTCACCATGGGCTAATTAAACTGCTGGTGGAATAGGCCCTCCACACCTTCACAATACCCATAGCCTGGGAGATTTTAGAAATATGACAAGGGAAGATGATGTAAAAACCCTCACATATGACCTCAGTCCATCTAAAAGTGAGGGAGAAGAACAAAAAGGGGAAGATGAGGAGGAAACTAGAGAAGAGGAAGAGAAAACACAAATAAAGAAAGAGGAACCTGAAACAAGAAAGGAAGAAACCCAAACAGAGAAAGAAAAACATGAAACAGAGAAGGATAAGACCATAGCAGAGAAGAAGAAGGAACCTAGGACAAGAAGAAAAAGGACTAAAACAGAAAGGAAAGGGACTAAATCAGTGAAGACAAAGACTACAGTAGAGAGGGAAAAAAACTAAACAAGAAGAGGAGGAAATTAAAATAGGGATAGAAGAAACAAAACCTACAGAGGCAGAAAAGACAAAAGATAAAGAAACAGAAGCAAAGAAGGTAGAAGTGTCTCCTGAAACACTGGAAAGGGAGGCAGCAGTTGTTCTTGCTACACTCAGCACCCCAGTTAAGCCCAAACCAAAGAGAAAAAGGCAACCATCCATGTAATTCAGAGCTCAAAAAAGCACCAGGATAAAAATGGGGAAGCCACAGCTACCTCAAAAGAGCTTATCACCATTGAAGATTCTCTTGTTGCCAAAAATGAGGAATATCCATCCAAAACCCCCATGACCTATGAAAGAGGAAGCCTTATATCTTCCACTTGGAAGGAAAGGATAAAACTACAGGACTCTAAAACTATCCTATAGGAGGTGTAGACTACTCTAAACGAGACCTTGACAAACCTGCAATTGACTGGGAAACTTGAGAAAAGGGCAGAAGAGTATACCAAGGGGAAGGATGAAACAACAGGGATACTAGAACCTAACCCTCAACCTAGTTTAGGCTTTTATTACAACTTTCTGGAAGGAGGGAAAATCATCCCATAGAATTTTGCAATCCCTCTTTTCTTTGAGATGGAAAAAGAAAGAGTAAGGAACCACAGATGGATGCAAATTGCAAAGTCCAAAGGGGTGGAAGACATTGGCCACATGGAGAGCAATCTTAGAGAGATGGGCAGAGAGTTGGCCATTATAAAACATGTAGAAGCAATCAAAATATCTCACCTAGAAGTAGAGAATGAAATGTTAAGAAAACAGCTACAAGAAAAAGGAACCCATGTAGAGACTAAAATGTTGAGGAAACAGCTGCAAGAAAGGAAAACCCAGTTTTCATGCATGGCCAGCTAGGTTATGGAGGAACTACAATGCAGGTAGCCAGCCAAATCATATGGGGTATACCTCAAAGATCAGTGGCTCCAATTCTAGATCAAGACTCTGGCCTAGAGAGGCACCATACCTTTTCAGGATTATGGAAAATTCATGGATCTATGTAACCACAGTTTAGCAAAGGACAAGGCGAAGTTGGCAGAATTTTATTTACATAACATGGTCCTTACTGATATGAACCTATGGGACCCCAATGCTAGGCTAGGAGACTTACAATTGATGGCCATGGCATCTTGGATGAGTCATGAGGAGAAAATGGCAACATAAATCAAGAAGTTGATGGCAAAAGAACAAAATGAACCCCTGATGATTATAGCAAAGCCATCAGACCCTATGGATCTCATTAGCACACACCAACAACTTGCAGCTGATCCTCAAAGTGCACCTACGTACATCAATGATCAATCCCGGGCTATTTCACATTTTGAGGACATGGAGAGATTGTTTAGATATGACTGCATTCATGCCTGCATGAGAAGGTGGAACACATTGCCACACAACCTATAGATCAGGGAGCATCACTCCCCAAATAGGATGAGAGAAGCCTTGAGGAGAGTGCCATTGTATAAGCACTCTATGCAAAATTTGAAGGCCAATTGGATTGGCCTCAAATTCAGTCCTCCACTGCTACTAGGACTACTAGAAGATGTAAAAGAAGAAGAAGAACAAAAACAGTGGGAAGAGGTGGATAGAAAGGCAGAATTCCATGATAAGGAGGAGGATATCACATCAGAAGCATGGGATGTTAGGGAATCCATCAGAGCCATCAAGGATGAGGAAATAGACTAGTTGCTTAGAGGATGAGCAACCCATTCAGTAGGGGGGTGATGATGAGCCCAGAAATGAGTAATTATATGGGATCATTTGGCCTTCTAACTCAGCTTAATACACCATTCTCATTATTTTATTGCATGTTTTTTATTATATTTATTCTAATAGAGTGAATTGGGTTAGTCATTATGCCATGAAGTCTAATGTGTGCCTTATGCGAATTTTTGGTCAATTTTGGGACAAAGTCAAAGGATTAATGAGCACTTGGCAGCCAATATTCGAGGAAAACAAGGGAGAGGTTTTGTAGGAGGGTTTCCCCCTCATTTATGACTCCCTACCTTGAATCCTCCTTCAGAAAACTCAAAGCTCAAACAACTACATTAATGCATCAAGGGGGCAGTCGAGCAAGTGAAGAAGAACTGTTGTCTATCTCTAGTCTTGGGAGTCGAGCCTCATTGATTTTAGGAGAGTTGTTGGAGGCTCTAGTTGTATAAATAGGAGGGCTTAGGTGCTTAGTAGTTTAGTTGGTTGTTAGTCAAATTTTCGCACTTTTTTTGCAGCTCTTGCTCAGCTCATTTTCGAGCTTATTTTGTGAACATTTTATGTAATGTGAATTTTATTTTGATAATGGAGATGACATATTTTCTGATCCAACACTAGTTTCTTTCAGAGGGCTGAAGCTCTTGGGTTAGGTCCCAACCCAAGCTGCCCAGCACCTCTCGCTTTGTACTTATATGTTTTTGCTTCAGTTCATGAATTAATTTCTATTAGATAGATTCATTTTCCCTTGGTAGAATAGGTTGTTTTTGGTGGTTTACATAGTTGTTTCCATTTCAATTGCTAAAGTAGGTTAAATAGTGGTAAGATAAAGGTACAAAAAGGCCATCAACAGGCCCTGACCTCCTTTCCTCCTTCAGGGACCATGAATTGAGGTCAAGATATGCTTGCTGCCATAAAAACACAGTTTTGCTTTCCCCATGCAATGTCTAGTGTTACAGTTTGATTCAGAGGTTAATGTTTTCCTTCAGATCCATTTTGCCATACTCATTTATGTTTTTGCAATAGATCCCTTTACATGCTTTCCTTTCCATATAGCATTGTTCAGCATTTTATGTTCCTAGGTCAGAATTTAGGTTAAACATGAGATAATTCTATTTTTGGTACAGCTAGCTCTTTTCTTGCTCAGTTTCAGTATTCAGATGTCCAGCTCTCTTACAACACACCTCTACTCATAATACATCAATCAATCAGCCATCATCATCTTCTTTTTCACATGTTTCACAAGTCATTCACAGCCCTTCATGAATTTGCCCTAATTTCTGCATTCTTCTCATAAGCTTCCCTCGTGTCTCTTGAACAAATCCAACCATCATTTTCTTTCCTAAGCATCCTTGATGAGCTCCAGACACCTTGACACCTCCCTCTAATATTCAGCTACCCTTTCCCACCATTTTCCCACCTTTAAGACCTCTAAAAATAGCTCTCAACAGCCTCCTGTAGATCCCCTGCAGCCTCCTATATAATTTCTTGAAAATGACTTTTTGAAGTCTGATTGTAGAGGAAGTCTCCAGAAGGTTACCAGAGGCTTCTCAGGACTCCCCCACACCTTCCTACACCTCTGCAAATCCCAAAGTCACCCTCCATCGCCACCTAATCACTGCCACAACCACAAACAAATAAATTACAAGAATAACAAATTCACATAAAACACATAAAACCCAAAAAGATGTTTTTTCTCATTTCCTTCCAAAAGTACCTTGAATAGATGTAATTTACTTACTTGGTAGTCAATGGTACTCATTTTATCAGTTTTCATCTCTCTTTCTGCAATAGTAGGGTTAGTTGGAAGAATTAGGGTTTGCTAGGGTTTGCTTTACACCCTAGTCTTCTTTCTCTTTCTACAAGTAGAATAGCCTCTTTAGAGTTAGCTTTCTTTCATCATAGTTAAAAGCTTCTTCTGGGAATTCATAGAAGTTGGCTTGAGCTCCTAGTGAGCTTGTGCCAACTGACAAAGTCACAGCCTGCAGTAGGAGCTAGTACTTGTGCATACAGCACCGTCGCTTCCAAGTTTGTTATGAACTACCAGGTTGATAAAAGTAAAGTAGGAAGCCCCAGGAGTTGTAGCATTCTTGCTGCAATACTGGTGCTCACCAGTGTTATCTTGTATTCATGAGATGTCCCCTTAGTTTAATAAAAATGCAAGCCAACCCATGTTATGAAATTATTATAGTAAATGGATTTGGGAATGGAATATGTACACATATTGGGAAAGAACATTCCATTGTTGATATTGTAGAGATAGAAAAGATTTTAATTTGGAAACTAACGTATTCTTCCTCAACTATGTCAATTGTAGGATAGGCGGAATTCACTGGAGACTCAAATAGACCATAGATTTTAGAAATTGACTCCTCAATCACAGAAAATAAAACCATAGAATCATTTGGAGACAATACAAACCTAGAATTTTGTGAATAATTACTAGAATGCATGAATGGACCATTCAAATCAACAATCTCAATAAATTTTTTGTCTAAAAACAATCTAATGCAAAGAAATATAAATTCCTAATATTCCAATTCTAGGATGACATAACATTGTCCTTCAACTCGCTCTTGCTAGAGGTAAAAGAGTTGCTAACCACGTTTCCCATAAACAATGTCAATCATTTACAAATCAGAACTCCATACCATAAAATAATGTCAAGGATTTACCTCAAGCAACATGTGATAATGCATTTGCATATCAGAATGCAGCAAATGTTGAAACTCAATGTCCACTAAGCAAGAAAATTGTGGAAAACAAAAATGTTGTTGAACAACCAAGGCATCCTTTAGCTCCAATAACAATTGAAGTGAATGATAATGTAGATGCAACTACAAGTCATGAAAAAATGGAAAGAGCTAGTACCTTTCATGATAAAATGGGTAGAAATGCATCAAAAAAAAATCCAAATTCTACAAATGAACAAGCTTTAGGAGCAATCCTTGAAGGTTGTTCAACAAATAAACTACATTGTACACTAGAAGCTCACTAAGAAACCACTTTAGGGAATCCTTATTGATTCTTAAGAAGCACTCAAGATGGTTTAACCGCAAAGTAAGTGAGGGGAAGAAGAAATTTAGGGAAATTGGTAGATGGTTCTTTGGGAAGTCACTTCAAGATGTAGAATAAAATGAAATTATTATTGGAATTGGGCACTTCATGAGAAAACCCTATAATAAAGAGTCTAAAATTGACGATGTTGTTGAACACCTAGATGGAGTACTTGAACAAATTTTTTCAATTGTTATGAAAGAGATTCATAAGGATTTTATGCCTAGAAATATGGATTTTGTAGTTATTGAATCAAGCATGACCTATAAGGGTTTGGAATGTTTGAAACAGATTGATTGTCATGGTGTATTCAAGGGAGCTAATCATACTTCAATTTCAGATGAAATAAAAGCGTGGAACAATGAAGCTGAGGATATTGATATGGGGTTGGAAAGAACCAATGGTTTCACATATGGAGTTAAAGTAAAGAAACTAAAGTCATATGATTCTTTCATGGTTGAGTCATATGAAAATAGGACTGGCAGTACAGTCATTCCAGTTTCTTTCAAACTTGGTATTGATTCTCTTGTGCATTATGATTGAGGTGGGCAAGTATGTGAGATATTAATTGAATTAATAGAAGATAATGGCTTGATGTATTGTGTAATCCTTGGGAAATGGGATGGAAAGGAAGAAAATAAACATTTTTTAGCACATGTTGTTGATCCTATAAATGAGGATAACTTGATGGAACAGTTAAATAGATTATCACAAGATGGTATCCCAACAGGAGATGGAAGGGTAGTGAAAATGGATTTATTGGAGTGTCATAATCTAGTGGCCATATGCAGTTTAGTATGCAATAATAATGTTTCTCCAATGGGGAATAATTTATATCCTTGGTGCATATGCCATTAAAATATATATAGATGGTTACAGATAAAACCAAAATTCGAGATGCGGATATTATTCATAGAATTTCCAAGTTTTATGTAATGCCACCAAATATGGTGCTAGTAATTTTATAGAGCCTAAAGATTGTCCTACTGTGACATCATTTTGCCCAATAATCCTCTCTTTTTCATATATATTTACCACTTAATAAAGTCATATCTACAAGGTTTTGATGAAGGTATGCATTAGTACGTTTTCTTGTTAATATTCAAATGTATACCCTATTGTTTTAATCAAAGTTGTAATTAGCTACCGAATCAGCTTGTTTCCGCAGTTAGTCCACGATTCTGTAGCTGCCTTCAATGTTCATGAGGTTCCAGAGTTCCAATTCAGCAACAAAAGGTGCGGATGGATAGAAGATGTCTCCATCATGGATACCTTCTTATCCACTCAAAACTATTTTCTAAAAGAGGCACAGGAGATCACAGTCAAACTCTGAGCCAACTGTCAGATTAACGCAGAATAGAGCCTGAGATTAGCTGAAACCTTATCGTTTTGCTTTCGAAATAGCAAAATGATGGTTTCACGATATAAGTTTGTATAGGGTTGAGAGATATTAGGCTTAGGATTCTCATACAGTTATGTAAGAGACATGCTATAAAATTAATGGCCGCACTATTATTTGGGTGCGTGCTGAATGATATGTTTTTTGAACAATTTGTGACTTCCGTGTGAATGAATTTGGTTTCTCTATGCAAGAATTGTACTGATTTCAAGCTCTAAACTTCTATATGGAGGGCCCCTACAAATAGTGGCAAGTTTTAATCAAATACAATCTGATTTCCTTCAATTATTCAATTGCTTTGTTTTGTGTGATCATGTTGTATAATGATTTCAAATTGTTATCTGCATAAGAAATCTACTTTTGTTTATACCTAGATTAGGTTGTTGTTTACTTTGCTTTATACCCGGTACTGCACAGTTATTTCCTTTGCTTATTATCCATCATAATTGAAGTGTGTTCAATTCATAGTTGTTGCTTGGATTAGGTTGTTTGAGCAGAAATTGAACAAGCAAGAAGACTTCTCCTAAAACAATTGAGTTCAACAATATTCCTTCATAACTGCTAGAGTAAGATTCCATTTTGTACTTAAATAATTAGGAGCTGCAACAAAGAGATTTAAAATCAAATCCCAACAATCTAACATAAGTAAAATCACCTTCACATCATCCACAAACTGATTGAATAGCAATTAATTCCTTGGAAACTTAATCAACATCCTTAAGAATTACAACATTAATACAATTGACAAACATCACTTCCACCCTAGGACTAGACCTTGACAAATACATATTGACCTACTAAAATAACTTCTAAGCACATATTGTGCACCTGTACTTCAGCAGTCTACACACCCTGGTTGACAATTTATGATTGCCAATTCAAGGACATTGAATTGACCAAACATTTTGGCGCAATTTCCAAGGAAGTATAATTAGAAGCCATAAAAAAAATAACAACAAACAAAACCATCATTAATTTGAAAACATGACATGCGTAAGGATAGAGACTCTAGGGGTAGATTTGTAGGACGAGAAAAAAGTTTAATTCCCACAAATCCATTCACTCCACCACAATTTCGAGATTCAACACCACCTAATCAAACTTGAATTCCATTTAGGGGTCAAAAAAGACTTCTTGGAGTCTCAAGATCAGAAATTCAATCCAAAACTTCACCTACTTCCTCTAGTGAAGCTGTAATTGAAGAAAATCCTACATCCCCAACCACAAGAGTAATCTTTATGTCTCCCACCGGTAAAAAAATCGTGGGAGAAGAATTAGAAATTCCTAGTGAAGAGGAGGGATTGGAAACTTATTCTGAGCAACCATTGATAGAGGAGCCAGAAAGATTAGAAGAACACTATCTTAGCTCCGAAGAATCTATCATGGCTGAAGAAGAAGGAGAAGTACATAATGTCCATGGTGAAGAGGATAGGGTTGGAGGTAGAGGAAGAGGAAGTGGTAGATGTAGAGGAGGGGGTAGAGGGAGGGGGAATCAAGATATTTTGGGATTCCCTATTCTTAATGAAGATACAACCCTCACAATGAAAAATATATCACCCTCGATTCTTCCTAATTTCCATGGGAAAATAAATGCAGATCTAGAGATATTTATCTTCGAATTTGAAGTATTATGCAGATCATATGACTATCTACATGATGCTCAAAAGTTGAAATTATTTCCTACCACATTAAAAGACTCAGCATTAAAATGGTTCATGAGTCTAGGAGTGTATTCCATAACAACATGGGCATAGATGAAGGAGGCTTTCTTGGGAAAGTACAAAGACTATTGTATGCCTAGTAACCTTAAAGATGAAATCTTCAAAATGACACAGAAAGAAGATGAGAATATTGAAGACTTGGTAGAAAGATTTGTTTATAATGTTAAAAGAGAAAAAATGCATAATTTGGATGAAGAAACCTTAAAGTATCTTTTACTCAGAGCCGTTAAAGATGAATGGATCGATCTACTTAACCTAGCAGGAAAAGGAGATATCTCCCAACTCCCATTTGCAGATATTTGTGATTTGTGTGTACATATCTCAAGGGGCAGAGCAAGAGTTGGAAAGAGTCGTAGAGACCTTCTCTTATCAATAATAAACAAGTCTACATCTAGAATAGTTAGTAGGGCAGAAATAGGAAATATGTTTGACACCTTTAAAACAGATATTTTAGGGACCTTAAGTGAACAAATAGACACCCTTAAAATACAAAACAAGAAAAATTTTGAAAATGATGCATTATCTATCTTCTATCCCAAATGTCAGAAGAAACATGCTCTGAGAGAATGTCCCTTAGACTCAAAATTCATAGAAACATGTGTCATATGTGAAAATAATCATGATACAAAGGAATGTCCATCCTTACCAGGTCTCAAGGATGTATTCAATGACGAAGGAATCTCAAAACCAGTAGACCCTCTCTACTTTTTAGCTAAAATACCATGGCAAAACCCCCAACCAAATCAACCACAAGGATTTAGACCACAATAATTTTCCCAATCTTCACAAAGTAATTGGAATCTAGCCTGCCAGCCTTGGGCTCTGCCATAATCACAACCTTGGAATCAAGGATGGAAAAATCCTTATGGAGCTTATGCTCAATATCAACAATACTTGTCATCCTACATTCCACCACAATTTTTAACCCCATCCAATCAAATTCCTCAAACCAATCAATTGCCACAAGTCCTAGTATAGAGTCAAAACCCGCAAATTTCCTTACCATTTCCACAGAAATAAAATCAACTAACTGCTCAACCACTTCCAAATCCTAATAATAAAGTACCACAACAACCAGTACACAACATGGAGTGTTAGAATCCTCAAACTTATGTAATAACCCCACTGGACCTAAACAATGTTCAATTAAGGTCTGGAAGGGTATTACCAAAAAAATGTCTTGTTGGCATTCAAAAAACAAAATCAGATCTTCAAAAACATAAGAATCAGTCAGAAGAAGGAGAGACCTCCCTCCCATAAAAAGAAACTAGACAAACAAAAGAAATTCCAATAAGTGCTCCTATCATAGAACAACCTCCAATATCAGTGAATCTACCTTTCCCATAAAGATTAAAAATCGATGAAGGAGTAGAGAAACAAATTATATTTCCTGATTAGAATATGATGGATGAATTGAGAAATGTCTATATTAATATTCCTTTATTGCAATCCATAGAAGAAATACCAATTTTTGCAAAAACAATTAAGGAATTAAGTACACAACGATCAGGAAGAAAAGAAAATATATAAAAAGAATTCAGTTAGTCGGAAAAATTGCAGACATTATGATGGGGAAGATGACAATCCAAAAATATCTAGACCTAGGAAGCCCCATTGTAAAAATTCACATGAATGGAACTGAAATACCAAACACACTGATTGACCTAGGAGCGGCCATAAACATAATGAGCAAACACGTTATGGACACACTTAGGCTTCCTAATCTTCAATACACACCAACTTTGTTGCAATTAGAAAATAGATCTATTATTAAACCAGATGGTGTGTTAGAGGATGTTTGTGTACCCTTAAATTCTGGGAATATCCTGTTGATTTCATGGTCTTAACACCCAAGAACAATCTAGGAGGACACCCCTTAATTATAGGAAGACCTTGGTTGGCTACAGTAGATGCTTTCATCGGTTGTAGGTCAAGTGATATGTTTATCTTAGATGGAAATTCTATAAAGAAATTTACATTATACCCCCTGCAAGAACAACAATAGATACAGAAACTAAAGAATGGATAGAAAATGGAGAAGACATACAACCTATTTTTGTCGCTGAACAAGTAAAAGAGGAAGACAAACTTAAATCTACTAGAAAATAATGAATCTTCCTCACATTATGAGTGTAGTCGAAATGAAAATCTCTCCTCTAAACAGGTATTAGGAAAATTTTGGGAATTCCTCGATAGAAATCTTTCCAGGAAAATCCTTAAATATCAATGAAAACTTGGAAGACATTCAAAAGAAACAATTGATAGAAATTTTACAGAAACATTCTTTTGCTTTTGCATGGGAATATACTAACATGAGAGAGATTGATCCTAAAACTTGCATACATCATATCTACATTGAACAAAATGTAAGACCAGTTAAACAACCTCAGTGAAGAAAGAACCCAAATCTAAAAGAAATTGTTAAGGAAGAATTGCATAAATTCTTAAATGTAAATTTCATTTATCCAATATCTGATAGTCAGTGGGTTTCAACCCTAGTAATCATCCCTAAATAAAACAACATTAAAAGACCACTTTCCACTAAATTTCATAAGCCAGGTCTTAGATACTTTAGCAGGAAAAAGATCTTTTTCCTTCTTTGATGGGTTCAATGGATATAACCAGATTCAAGTGGCCATTGAAGATAAGGATAAAACCACATTCACTTGTCCATGGAGAACTTATGCTTACCGGGTACTTCCCTTTGTGTTATGTAATGCTCCTACAACATTCCAAAGGCCCGTCCTTGGCATTTTCTCTGACCTTATCCATGATAGTGTGGAGGTGTACATGGATGATTTCACAGTCTATGGGGATTCTTTCAATGAAGCACTAGGGAACTTGGAGAAAGTTTTAATAATATGTCAAGAAACAAACCTCTCATTAAGCCATGAAAATCTATGGGGATTCTTTCAATGAAGCACTAGGGAACTTGGAGAAAGTTTTAATAATATGTCAAGAAACAAACCTCTCATTAAGCCATGAAAAATGTTTCGTGATGTTTAATGAAGGAATTGTTATAGGTCACCATATTTCCAAATATGGAATTAAGGTAGACTCATCTAAGGTGGAAGTCATTTCCAAGTTATCAGTGCCAAGTTGTCAGAAGGATGTTACAAGTTTTCTATATTTTACCTAATATTATAGAATATTTATAGAAAACTTCACAAAAATTGCATCCCCACTCTTTAAATTACTTACAAAATAATGTGAATTCAATTGGGATTCTGAATGTCAAGTTGCCTTTGAAACATTGAAAAAGATAATTTCCGAAGCACCCATCTTAAAAGGACCTAAATGGAAATTGCCTTTCCATATCTCAACAAATGCTTCAGGTTTAGCCTTAGGAGTTGTTTTGGGGCAAAAATATCTCATTCCTTATGCCATATATTATACCAGTAAAAATTTAACCCCTGCAAAGTTAAATTATACTGTAACCAAGAAGGAGTTCTTCATTGTTATTCATGCCATTAATAAATTCAGACATTATATAACTGACTACGAAACTTTTGTCCACATGGACCATTCTGCCATTAGATACTTAATGAATAAACTAGACACTAATGGAAGAATAACAAGATGGCTCCTACTTTTACAAGAATTTAGCATAACCATCCTAGATAGGCCAGGAAAACAAAACACAATTGTCGAATTTCTATCTAGAATACAAAATGAAAACAATGATCGACCTGTAGAAGATAAATTTCCTGATGAATATCTTTTTGCATTATGTACTAAATCACCTTGGTCTGTAGATATTGCTAACTATTTGGCCACAGGAAAAATGCAATTTCATTTAACTCCTAGAGAAAAAATAAGAATATTACACAATAGCACATCCTACTCATGGATAAATGAATAATTGTATAAGACAGGACCAGACCTCATAATCAGAAGATGTGTTCAGGAGGACTAAATATCAAAGATACTAAAAGCTTGTCATGATGAGCCATGTGGAGGAAATTTTTCTGACAAGAGAACCACATACAAAATCTTGCTTTTAGGATATTATTGGCCTTTCATTTTTAAGGACACCAAAGAATATGTTAAGAGATGTGATAGTTGTCATAGAATGGGCAAACCTACTTCTTCAAATGAAATTCCATTGCAACCACGGGTGCTTATCGAACCACTTGAAAAATGGGCACTAGATTTTGTTGGACCAATCAGCCCACCTTCAAAGAAAAAGAAGTATATTTTGGTATGTACTGATTATGTCACTAAATGGGTAGAAGCTAAAGCACTTCCTTTTGCTACTGAAAATATTGTAGTTTCATTTCTTTTTTAGGATATTTTTACTCATTTTGTTGTGCCAATAGAAATTGTAACAGATCAAGGGGCATAGTTCACATCCAGACTAGTGCAGAAGCGTGTGGACCAATACAAGATAAAACATTGGAAGTGAACTCCATATCATCCACAAGCCAATGGACAAGTTGAGTCCACAAATAAAGTGATTGAAGCTATCCTTACAAAGACTATACATCTATAGAGGAACTACTGGGTGGAAAAACTTCCAGAAGCCTTATGGGCCTATAGGACTACGTGGAGGAATATAACAAGACATACTCCCTATGAACTTGTTTATGGGAAGCAACTCTTACTTCCAATAGAGTTCCAGATCCAGACCTATAAGATAGTAGTCTAGTTAGATCTTGACTCTTGAAAAGCCCAGAAGTAAAGGAGGACACAATTAAATGAGCTCGATGAGATCAGACAAGAAGCCTTTAAGAGGACCAGCTTAGTGCAACAACAAAGATCAAGATGACATGATAAGTACATTAAAGAAAGGAAGTTTCATCCGAGAGATTAGGCATTGCTCTTTGATTCAAAATTCAAAAATTTTCAAGGGAAATTCCAAACCCATTGGCTTGGACCTGTTGTGCCATACAACAACCCCCCCATTTCATATCATTACTATTCCAAAAATATAATGTGAAATGGGTCCCTTTTAATTTTTGTTTCAAATTGGTATCAATTTAAAGTTCTATTTCAAAAAAGGCCCGAATAAAAGAAAACATTATTAAAAGACCTTTTCAATAAAACCAATCAAAAAACCCCAACGTAAAATGATTTATCTTTATCATTGCGATAAAGCGATCGCAAGATCGCATATCGCAATGACAAAGAGAGCACAACTTAAGGGACATCTTGATTTTCGCCGATGCGAAATCGCTATCGGATATCGGAAAAGCATAAAGTAACACCATTAACAACCCTTGCTCCGATGCGATGCGAAATCGGAAATCGGCAATCGGCAATCGGCGACAACACTTAAAGTGCAAATAAGCTCCCCCTCACTCAATGCGATGCGATATCGCTATCGGCGATCAGCGACTCACCATGCCCTCATTCTAAACGGCCCTACTAGCTATTCCCGACGCAATGTGATATCGCTATTGGCGATCGGGGATTCCAAATGAAACCAAAGCAATAACTTAGCATTTCCCCGATGCCCGATTGCGAAAAGGGTAAAAAGCGCAGTTTTCAAAGTAAAAGTCATAAAGGCAGTTTAATATGATTTATTCGTAATTAAGGCAATATCCTTTGAAAAGCCACTCATCCGCGTTCAAACCGCCAAATCGCCCAAGGCATGCTTCAAATAAATCATTCGTCCATTAACCGAAGCGACTGGTATTAATGAAATTGACAGGCCATAACAACCATTTAATGAGAACAGCAAGCTTGCGATCTATCCATGGATTTGATCCCAAGGCCACCTTAAGTCAATTGATCGCTATGAATACATCAAGATATATATACTTCATTTTGTTCAATTCATGTTATTGTTGCCTGTGTTACGCCTATCTTTCGCTCTGTGCAGGATTCTTCCACAGAGATAGAATTAAGTGGGATGGGAAAGGAGTCCAAGAAGACTACAATGCCTACTGCTTCACCAGCCGTGGGGCAAGCTGTTGTTGATCCAAGCGGTAAGAACAAAGGTCTTATATCAGAAACGACTTGCTTAGGACTTACCAGGACCACTTGGCAAGGAACATATAATTTGATTGAAGCCAAAGAGCCAAAGGTGATCAGGATAGAAATCTCATGCGATAGTACCAGCAAATCTGACGCCAATTTAAAAGACTTGGCCAACTCCTTTCTGCACAGAATAGCGGCCCGGGAGCAAAATTCTCCCATATACGGATGTGGTAAGGTGGGCAATCCAAGAGCTCCCAATTACCAACAGATTGTTTAGCACTGCGGACGAGAGGATTTTCGGTTCTTTTCGAGCCGAAGATCTAAGGCAAATGTATCACCTAGCGGCAGAAGAGAAAAAATATAACGCGGCATTCCTGGAGAAATTTCGAGCAGAGAACGAGACCGAGTCTAAACCAATTTGAGGCTGGAGACAAAATCCAGCAAAGCACAAGCTTGAATCCTCAGGTAAGTACTCAGTTGACTCCCTATGTTCTCCTTATTGCTATGCCGGAATTATGTTGTGTAGGCTATGGGGATTGCATGACTCCGCCAATTTTACCATAGAAATGGTCCCCTTAATGGAGGCAGCATGTAGTGGCGAAATTATGGATTGGGCGGTTATATTATCCGACAAGTTGGCCAAAGCCATTCTCGATTTCAGGTTTAACTCTCGTGTCACAGAGAGGTTCATTCCACCATTTTATTGCAGCGCCTATGTGATGGATGTGTTGTGTTTTAATTCTGAGTTTCCTGTACTTGGATGGAGGTGGACGTCGCAAGACCCCACACCCATTCACATATATTATCAAAAGTTGTGGAAGACTAATTATAGGCACCATCTTTATCAAATCTGCAACGGTTTTATGTTGCCAATTCATTACTCCATTTTCGATAAGCCTGCCCCAAAGATTTCTGAGCAAGCAGAGGTAGATTTGACCGCAGTAGCAAGTTGGTTTGGGGAGGAGAAATTCACCTACATCAGAGTTTTTGGCAGTCAGGCCAGGCCGCATGTGCTCCCACTTTACATCCCCGATAAGTTACTTTCCAGGGAAGTAGCTTATCAAATCAATGCTGATGGGGTTACTCAGACCCTGAAAAAAGCGAAAAAACATGTTTGGCCTTCTTTTCCCTTACGAATTGGAATTTATACCCTGCATGATATCAAACATGTAGAGAAGGAAGCTGGGAAAATAAATTCGTTCACTCTGGCTACACTGCCAACCAGGCAGTATGATCCGAGGAAGATCGCTTACAATGCACTCGACTAGGCCAAATTGGCCAAGGTCGAGCACAAAGAAGATAGATTCGAGGATTTGTTTGCATCGGCCGAATCGTTGTATCAAGTTAAGTCGCTTGCCAGAAATGTGTACAACGATGAAGGGCTAGTCGAATTTAACAGAATTAGAGAACAAAGGTTGCAAACTCTGCCTCTAGACCTGTTAGCGACTGTTCCGACGACAACACGATCAAGCGAGCCTGAGCAGCGAAGTAATACGCCACCTCCTACTACATCAAAGCAGCAGGAGGAAGTGCATAGCCAGAGGCAGGAAGTAACCCAGGAAAATGTGCAACGACAAGAAGAAACCCAGGCGAAAGCCCAAGAAGAGAGCAGCTCTAAAAATAATGATGATACACTAGTTGATCCGAATTTGCTCCAGCAATGGCAGCAATTCAGTACAATCATCAGCAACCTAGAGTGCTCAAAAGATGATGAGGTTTCTAAAGAAGGCGACACACAGGAAGCGACATAGAAACTGGTTTCGGGCGAAACCAGCGACCTACCCAAATCAAAAGAAACAGAGATAATTCCTAAAGATCCATCAGGCGAAATCATTTTGCAAATTGAAGAGATTCCCCCTTTGGATGTATTTTATAGCCCTAAGCATAAAGCTGTTGTAAAGCGACAGAGGAAAAGGAGAAGGGTTGATCAACCTTCTCTATTCCCTGAATAACAGTAATGGGCAATGTTGTGTGGAAAGAGGAATTCGACCCCTCCGATGACTTAACCAAGCTATCGCAATACGCTGGAGCATATTCGGCGGTGACCATTGATAAAGCGTCGAAGGTGAGCAGTTTATTGAAAGTGAAAGATCAAGACATCTTTTCGCTGCAGACGCAATTATCGGAAGTTCAGCAGAAGGCAGAGCAGGCGGAGCAGGAATTGCTAGTACAACAGCAGAACAATTATCAGCTGACTAAGAAATTACAAGAGGAGAAACAGAGGATTGACGAGAGTGCAATCCAAAGGCAAAATAAGCTATCGGCAGCATTGGAGCAATTAAGAATATCAACTGAGTGAACGATAAAAGCTAAAGATGAGCAAATCGCTCAATTGTCAACTCAAATTGAGCAAATGAAAAGGCTCCCTCAGGTAGATGAATTCAAAGCAAAGGCGCTTCAATTAAATAAGGCATTGATTAATGAGGTTAAGCTCCTATGTCAGCAAATTACACAGGCATAACCTCTATGCGAATTAGTAGCATCCATAAGAGAAAAGGTAGAAAAGGCAAGGACCGATTTGGATCAGGCCGAAGAAACACTGACAAGTTTTCTAGAATGGCAAGATTTCGATCACGGCCAGGCGACTAATCTACCAAGAATTCTGGAATCGCACAAAGAAATACTATTCACAGAATGGCAATCACAGTTAATGAAGGCAGAAAGAGCGATTTTTAGATGCAAAGCAACCACTCGTAATTTGGTTGAATTAGTAAATAATACGCTTTATTTGTCTAATATGATTTCCCAATGTACTCCAGGCCAATTAACAGCGACAAAGATGTTGGAGCATTCATGCTACCCGGAGCTGGAGAAGAATGGAAGATTAATTGCGGGGATTAATAGTTTAACATGGGATGCTTATTGGTTCTTCTTAGTGAAGCCATACAGCCAAAGAGCTGCCTTAAAGTGCCTTACAGATGTTGTCGGGTATATTATATCTGACATTCAGGATGCCACCTTTGCTGCCCAATTCAGCTTGCACCTCAACAAACCGCCAGAAGTGGAGCTGATGCTTGCGATAAGCCAGCTCAGGTTTAAGGGCAAACAACCTGAGTCATGATTCACATCGCCGACTGCTAGATCGCCCCTAAGAAATAGATCGCATTTACTGATACCAATTTAGTAGGATTTTGTTCATAGATTTTTTTAGCTTAATAGTATTTATAGACCCTTTCATGCATTTAGAAAGGGTCGTAAAGTTTTGTATATGACTTAAACCCTGAAGTTGCACTATTGTACTTCAGGGATATTCTTTTATGAAACTGGACCAATTATTCTGATTTTGATGAGGAAGGTTTTTATGCAAATGTGCACTATGTCTTTGTTTAAAAGCATTTTTGTGTTGAAGGAGGAATTTTGAATAGTGATTGATATTTGGGATTGATCGGCAGCTCACATGGTACTATTATCTGCGTATGTACTCATTCCTGTTATATGAATTGTTGTTTAAATCACTCTTGCTATTATCGCTTATATATATATGTGCTTTTCGCAACATCCTTTATGCATTCCACTATTGGTTGTCTATAACATGCTTCTCTTTCAATCGTATATATGTATCGATGATATAAACAGTGAATGCAGTAATTTGTATTAATCGCTTCATTTTGACTATTCATATGAAGTAATCTCTGAATGATTGAATATCTCATGTTTATGTGACGGAGCCATTTATATGCCTGTTAGATAGATAAGGATTATTTAACGTTGCATTCCGAATGAATAAGTTGTCCTCGGGATTAGTATTAGTTTCCTTATTTTTGTCAATAGAATAAGCTAGTCGCCTATCATCAAAAACAAACTATTCATCACCCATCCATCCCTTTTATTCATCATTGGGAAATTGGTCCCGTTATCTCCAGTCGGAGCCACCATCCCAAACGGAAAAGGAGCTGTACTAAGGTCCGGACCGGGTGGTTATCCCCCAATGTTGTTGCAGCGATTTTCAAGGCCTCAACATTATTGGCGCTAGAAGGAGGGCCATCCACTATGAATGGCGAGTAAGCCAACACCTACAAACCATTCAAAGAGTAATTCACCCTCCACCTCTCCTCGGACATCTTGTTTGCATTTTGAATCTCCAGTATCCAGACGAGACGAAGAAGAATCAACCACTACTGCTCAATTACATCATACTTCAGAACACTTAAGTCCAGAGTCCCCTGAAGTTCAATCCATCATCCAAAAACTTCAAGGCTTCTCAATTTCGCCTCCTAGATCTGAAGTATCACAAGGCAGCCAAACTTCGCAATTTCGCTTACCCCCTCACCTTACCAGACTTCAAAGCGAAAAGCTAGGCATTGAACCACCCGAGTTTCCTTCACCCGAAAGGAAAAGGATTAAAAAGACCGCTGAAGGATCTGGTAGCGAAACCTTTTCTCCATCATCTTCCATATCATCATCACCTGTGCGAAGTCAAACACCCACTTCACCACTACATATCGTTGTTCACCAAGGGACTTCATCTCAAACATCACAGTCTTTTCAGTCTATACTTCCACCTCCCCCTCAAGCACCTGGAACACCACAGGCAATCATTGGTACTCCTAAAATGGCTCAAAGACCATGGAGAAGTCCTGGTGCAGTCACCATGCCCGCACCTTTATATCTGTTACCCGATTACCTCGAAAAATGGCTACCCAAGTTCAATCCAGATGCTGGAACTTCGGCAGAAGAACACATAAACAATTTTATGTTGTCAGTCAATCTAAAGGGAGTCACTGAAGAAGATGTGGTAGTAAGATTATTTCCCTATTCACTGCAAGGATCTGCAGGGTCCTGGTATTTTTCCTTGCCCTCTGGATCCATCACAAGTTGGAATATCTTCCAGGAACAATTTCTCACTAAATACGGCGATGACAGATCCTTGGCTACACTCGTCCATGACCTTTCCAATTTAAGGATCGAGTAAAGAGAACCCATTAAGGAGTTCAACTCCCGATTCAACAAACTCTTGAACAAAATCTCCACCGATGATAAGCCAAGCGAACAAGTTAGAAGTGAGTGGTATATCACTACCTTACCTTTGAACATAGCCATATTTGTGGATAGGGCTAAACAGCCTACATTGGCCAAAAACATGAAGGAAGCACTCACTGTGGAAAAAAGTGTAATCACCTTAGAAAAGAAAACTACCCTAGAAGAACGAAAATCTAAAAAAGTGTCCTTTAAATATGACTCGAAGAAAATGATCACTAAGGATCCATATGACATGGAGGGCCTTCAGAAAGTCCTTAAAACCATGTCGAACGAAATGGTTGAGATCAAGAAACAAGTATCATAATCCTCAATGAAGAAACCATATAGGAATTTCAAGAAACCCGAGTCCAAACCTCCAAATGTTATATCATACGCAGACTCGGATCTTGAGGAAGAAGAATAGGAAGAAACAGTTACACCATCTGAAGAAGAAGAAGAGGAAGTAGTTGAATGTCACGGGATGTGGGACTTTATACTCCCTAATTCCGATACTGACGCTGAG